>JAHWFP010209667.1:0-38703 GCA_023313725.1 Lithobius niger
CCATGTATGGCAAATTAAACTACACAGCAAAGATGTGTTTTAGGGAGAGTTTACACAACAACTCGCCTTTGCATTCACGTAGCTGGAATGCAATAGTGATGGCAAAGGTGTCATTGCCATGGTAACAACTCTATCTGGATTAGGATAATCCGACACAGTTTAATGAAATGCTCGCAATCTTTTAATACGTGGCAATAAGATATTGAATTATTCCTGACGGAACAATTTCCCCAGTCACTTATGAACTCACGTTATTAACTGTTTTAGTTGTGAGCTGCCAGAGATAAAACTGCCGCCACGTTGTAATTTCAAATGATTTCTAGCTTCTAGCTGCAAGAATGCTAGGGTGAATCATTGCGTAAACGCTCTTTTTCAGGGGGAGGGAGATGCAGAGTGTAACTGCAAAGCTCTCTGTACCTTGGTGGCCATACTTTTAACTGTGAGGCTGAAAACCTGGAGGAAATAATGTTTTATTCAGGTATTTCACAACAAATTATGGCGTTTGTTTGACTAAGTCCCAATCAAACACTGCCAAAGCACTATGTTACACACAGCACTAGGCAGCATAAACTATGTAACCAATTTTAGCCTTTTAAGAGAAATTTAACGTTGGAAATGTATGTCGCTGTTAAGTGTCATACTCCTTACCTTAAAAAAAGGTTCTTCTTGGTTATTTCAGAATGTACAGTACTGGACATGGACAATGAATTTTGAACAATTCTTTGCAACACGAGCATTTACGCAACGCTTTTTACTGGACCAAAAGTGCATTGTTACGATTTAGCATTTTTATGTGAGAAACTTGCTTCATTCGAACTGTCTGTAGCTTAAAAAAAAAGGGTTTCAAAGGGTTTAACGAGCGTTAACCACTCCTGGTCATCCGCCCGAAGCCCTAAGGCCCTATGTCTGCAACAGCCAGATTCCCAGGTGGTCACCCACCCAAGTATCAATCCAGCCCAATGCTGCTTAACTTCGGGGATCTATCTGTAGCTTAGAAATGTACAGTACTCCAACAAGGCAACGGTGTTCTATTTCAACAGTGAAAATATGTTTGCACAAACATTGGCATCTACCAGGAACGATTATTCCGTCTGAAGAATTCAGTACAACATTTGAAGTGTTCAAAATTCAATGTCCAATATTTACAAGAAACTTCCGAGTTCCGAAAATATCTCTATTGAAATTTCAGCAAGTGTAATTTGCACATAAAATTTGTGTTAAAATTTTCAAAATATAACTACCACTCTATAGACTATGTGACCTTCCATTGAAGTTAAATTGAAGTTACAGAGTGATTCAAATGTTTCGACCCAGTGGATTTGGCAACCACATGATTTGGTTAGGTTATCAAACAACCATCGATCATTGGTCACCATGGAAGGGGCCACATTTTGAGATCGTCCAGGGGCATCCCCTCCCCACCTTGCCCCCTTAAATAAATTTTCCACTTCCTGATCCTTTAAGAATGTGGTATTGGGCCCAATACGAGATATGTGCGGGCAGTCAATTCAGGGTGAATGCTGAAATCAGCATGTCAATCGGCCGGCAATAGCACGAGCTATGACCAAACCAAATTAGTTCAAATGTTGGCTTTATTGCATGAAATAATATCCTGAGCAGTTGTGAAAATTGGTTGATTGCATGTAATAATTACAGTAGGGAATAGCAAACGTAACGAAATTGATAAGGGTTCGGCAAGCATAGGTTGTGCAGGTTAGTGTTCGACCGTACGTCAAGATTCGAACGCATGTTTCAACAACTGTGCTGTCTGCCATATAAACATGCTGTCTACGTCAACTAGTGAGTGTTACCTCCCTTCCCAGGAATCTGTAAGCAAGAAAGAAGTCCTTTTATGGACACTTAGGGCACAAGTATTGATATCAAGCAGGGTTGCCCTTCCACCCTGGCACCCTTAAATAAAGTTTTCACTTCCGGCTCTGTTAGGTCGAAAGTCAGTGTGTTTCTTCTGCTACAAACATGTGCACAAGAATTGGTTAGACGAACCCTTATCAATTTCGTTACGTTTGTTATTCTTACTGTAATTATTACATGCAATCAACCAATTTATTCAACTGCTCCTGATATTATGTTATGCAATAAAGCCAACATTTGTACTAATGTGTTTTGGTCGTAGCTCGTGCTATTGTGAACAGTTTTACATGCTGTTTTCTGCATTGACTATGAATTGACTGCCCGTACATACCTCAAATTGGGACCAATGCCCTATTCCTAAAGGTACCGGAAGTGGAAAATTTATTTAAGGGGGCAGAGTGGGAGGTACCCCTGGATGAACTCAAAACGCGGCCTCCTCCATGGTGACCAACGATCAAAGGTTGTTTGATGGCTAAACCAAATCATGCGGTTGCCAAATCCATTGGGTCGATATTTTTTTTGACTCATCCTATTATGCCAAAAAAGTAATTTTTCTTTTAGCAAATTGCGACTACATTTGATGAATTTCTCACGAAACAGACCTCGTAGTAAAATGCGTCAGATAGAAGCAAAGTTACTTTAAAAAATAAGTACTCTTTATCAAAAGTGTGCACTCACTCATTACACAGATATGATTGCAAATACTTCCAACCATTATAATTGTGTACCAAACCGTATATAACACATTGCCTAATTCTTCGTAGAACTGTGCAATTGAAAATCTGATACGTGATCGGCGACTTGGGTTATACGGAAGCCTTACCGTCTTAACACTGTGGTACGGAAGCTTCTTTGTGACATGTTGAATTGTGCTTGCTGTTGATCACGTTGTCTGTTTTGGCGATTGTCGGTAAGGGTTGAGCTTGACGCAGCGTAGGTGCATTCATTGTAGTGGCACTTCAAGTGTGAATTATGTGAATCAGCGCAGTTGCATTCATTCTGGTGAGAGGCATTTTTAGTGTGAATTGCGTGAAACTGCATATGCACGATCATAGTGCTTGAAGCAGCGTAGTTGCATCCATTCCGGTGAGAGGCATTTGAGTGTGAATATTGTGATGGTGCATATGCACAAACGGAGAGCCTGAAACAGTGGTTTGGCATTCGTTCTGGTGAGAGTCCTTTTTAGTAGAAATTATGTGATGCAGCATATGCACGAACAGAGTACTTGAAACGGAATAGCGGTGGCTCTCCTTTTGACGGGCCTTTTTTTGCGAGAAAGGAGGCATTTTCCCCGCACAACATTGCTGCATGTAAATCATTGTTAAACTGTGTTTTTTTGGTTTGTCACAATGGCATCCTGTGGCGATCGGTTGTTTCTGGTGATGAGGATAATATTCAAGGCTCAGTTTCCAGTAACTGGTTTCATGGAATAACATGTAAATTATCTAAGGGACTCTTTGACACATTTACTTCTTCCATTGATATTGCCTGGCATTGCGATTTCTGTAAAGGTTCCATCATCCAACATTAAGCAGCCACTTATGCAATTGTGTTACTACTTCAGGAAATTAATTCCACGTTACATAAGGTTCGCAGTGAACAAGCTTCCACAACCGTACTCCTCACCCAGCACTCGGAATACAAATAAATGCATTACTGTAAAACTTTACGCTCTTCCAACTGCTGCGATGTGCGATTATCTTTAGCGTAAAGTCTACCAACTTGATAGGGGTGATGTTTTTTTCAAACGACCAAATTGATTTTTGTGTTGACAAACTCGAGGAGCGCCAAAAGCTTGAAAATAGTGTACTTATCTTTGGTTTGAAAGACTACCGTGAAAACGACGAAGACGCAGCCACATTGACTGCCTTATTTACAGTACTTGAAATTGATCTTACAAAAAGGAAGCAACTTGCCGATAAAGCCCTTAGGCGTGATCTCATCATTAGACGAAAAAATGGGGAGCAGATTCAAATTAACGATCAAAAAATTGTTTCCATCTTAAATGCTTTTTTCCAAACCCACCGTCCCTTCTACCACAAATCGTTCCAACCATACTGTGAATGACGGAACTATCTCGCACCCACCTGCAACACTGCAACACCTGATCCTCCTCACCCCTCACACCCTGTTGTGAATGTGCAGTCCGACTTCCCTCCTCCCACTTGTGAGTCAGCACACTACCCAAATCATCACAATTTGTCTGACACTGTGCAATCCACCATTTACCCTTTACTGAAGGAATCAGTCCGTCCAAACAAATAAACCTACAGTCAAAGTCAAAAATATCAACCCGGCAAGGCAGAAAATCAAAATAATCTACACAAACGCACGCTCTCTAGGAAACAAATGTTCTGAAACTCTTGCACTTTTCACGGCGCACTCACCGGATATCTTTGCCGTTACAGAAACGTGGTTTTCTCCCGACACTGTTTTACCTGTTTTCCCAGGTTATTATATTGTCACTAGGACCGACAAAATCACCACTATATCGGTGGCTCCATCATTTTCGTTTCGATTTGATCTACCTGTTACTGCAATAATCCTAACCTCTTGATTTGAAAGTTCATCTTGGAAACAATTTAAAATTAATCATCTTTGTACACTTTAGGCGTCATTTATAGATCACCCAATTATTCACCAACTGAAAACGATTCCAATTTACTTTCTCTTTGGATTGGGAACTTTTGACTTCAGACTAAGCCAGAGAACAATTTTTGGAATTAATGCTTGAAATGAATTCGTTCAAATTGTGAATAAATCTACAAGGGGAAACGCTACTTTGGACGTAGTTTTTACAACTGACCCCGATATCATTGACGAAAATGTTAACCTGGGAAATAGTGAAAACGACATCCTTTCGGTTCAAACCACAATTACTAGTAATCGATCCCCTAAATCTTTTATTAGGTATAATTTTAATCACTCCTTCTCATGCTCCAACTCGATTAATTGCTGCCGGCACAATACTGGCCTCTCTTAATTACAGATATTAATACATTTCTTCAAGAAGATAGTTTTGTTTATACTTTTTCTCGCAAACATCAACCTAAATAGATTTCGAAAACTACAATTAAATTGCTAAAACAGCGCAAAAAGTTTTGGGCAATGTTTCGTGCTACTAAGTCAACATTATGTTTGCAGAAAACTGACTGTACGACGCCAGTTTCCTTGCACTATGAGTGCAAAATCACGTAAATATCCCACTCGTAGAATCTAACAGCAACTGTGTAGAGTTTACAAGTGTGATATATGTTTTTGCACTCGTAGTGCAAGGAAACGTGGCGTCGTACAGTCAGTTTCCTGTAAACAGAACTACCCCAAAACAAAACTTGTTGAGAATTCCCGCCAAGCTTTTCGGCCGTGTGAAGTCATGATATCAAACACCAAGCTAATCCCACCGAGCAATAGGTTGTGTTGGCCCGTTTGCGCATTGGTCACACCTGACTTACTCACTGTTTCGTTTTGCGGGGGTTGACCCTCCTGAATGTTATTGGTGTCGACGGCCACTTACGGTCCGGCACTTACTTGTTGATTGTCGCCGTCTTGATGGTGTTCGTCGTCGTTTCCATCTTCCGCATGACATTGCGCGTCACTTGGGCGATAAGTCTGTCCTCCTGTCCGGTGTTTTTCAATTTTTGCAGGAGGTACAGATGCATGACAAGATTTAGATTAGGGGTTTGAATAACATCTCTGTAATGTGTGGTGCAGTGGCAACCCGGACCACTGCACTGTGACTGAGGTTGGCGCTAATGACCAAGTTGTCGACGCGCCATTAAGCCTCAATCCCCCCCCCCCCCGAGCAATAGTTCGAACGTTAAATGAAATATATGAAAATTGCTTACTGATCAATATTCAATTATTTCATTTAACTATTGAAGTCTTAGTCGGTGGGATTAGCTT
Organism: Lithobius niger; assembly: GCA_023313725.1. NCBI lineage: Eukaryota > Metazoa > Arthropoda > Chilopoda > Lithobiomorpha > Lithobiidae > Lithobius > Lithobius niger. The sequence continues at coordinate 5,776 of JAHWFP010209667.1, forward strand.
GGCGGAAGAGCTTGGCGTTTAATATCACGACTTCACACGGCCGAAAAGCTTGGCAAGAATCCTTAACAAGTTTTGTTTTGGGTAGATATCAGATTTTTTTGGTCCAAATTGATGAAATTAATTTTTTTCTTAGTAATTATTAGATGGAAACATGAATCTAATTTTCTGGTCCATTTTTTATTTTTATTTTTTGGCTTTCGTTATATTTTGAGGACAGCAGTCACCTTTTTTTATATGATCAGTCTTTCGTAGCATTGCAGACTCTCCTTGCAAACGCATGGGTTCATTTAATGTTTAGTTTGGCATTGTTGGATAAAAACAGTTTTTAAAACAATGTAAACCAATCAATTTGGTCGTTTAGAGGTTCGTAACCCATGAACCACTTGACCAATATTAGAAGAGGCTATATGAAAAGGGCAAATCTCCAAAGCAATACCTGTAAAATGAGCTAAGAACCCGTTATATTCACCGCATGGAAGAATTTAATGAGGCAGTTTTAGTGATTTTGTCTGCCGAAAGTGTCTTTTTTCGAGGTTTAAAATGTTTTTTTTTTTTTTGCTTTAGTTTGGTTAGTGGTTTTCGTGTCCTCTCTTTGATGAGTCCTAAAAATTAGAACTTCCTCCTAGAGAGAAACCGAAAAATGTGCGGCTACGCCAATTTCCTTTGCGTTCCCCCTCCCGGTGATAAATAATTACCGGTCCCTAATCACAAAGAATGCATCGCAGCAATAAAGACCAATTTTTTTTGGGAATTGCAACGAGGCATGCAAAAACTTCCATTTCCAATGTGTTTTAATTTGAAACGGAACAAATGTCTTTGTTTAATTTTCGAATATTTTGCGTAACGTCTATCATTGTTAATGACCAAATTTATTTTACTGCTTGCACGTTAGTACACACAACAAACGTTCGAAGGCGTCACTACTTACGTTGGCTAGCTTAGTTTGAACGTGATACCACGATCTTATCCCTTAAAATTAACCTGCTTTTATCCATAGAGATCTCTAGACACAGTCTTATGTACTGGCGCTTGGACGTAAGCAGTGGAGGGTGAGGCCACAGCGATTAAGGTGCTACGCAAGTGATCTGGGGGCGAACTGGGTGACCGGTTCGAATCCGGGTCATACCACTCCGCCGAAACGTAAGTGCATAAAGGTGGCTTACTGAACTACGTTATTTCTAGTGTATGATTTTCGCTATTGGCTAATTTACAATTTTCCCCTAATATTATTTCCAGCCATTTATATCTATTTATAAGCAAACGATCACAGTTCTGACTTTGTTACAGTAGCATTGTCATTGTTCATTTTGATTCAATGACAATTTGCTAGAAGGTGTTACAAACCCAGGCGGTGAAACGTCGGTTGCTTTACTGCAACCTTTTTATTGGGTACACACTGACATGTTGCTTTAATATGTTCTTTCCAGGTGGTGGACCTCCCCCAACTGGACCACCTCCAACAGGACCAGGTGATCCTACAACTACTGGTATTCCGTCTTCAACACCTGATAACCCATTTGAGGGATGTTCTACAAAAGCCGTAGTTACAACACCCGAATCAGCCCGGCCACCATTCACTAAACCTGGCTACTGTCCACGGATCTCACCTTGTCGCTCTGCGTTTGGTTTGATACCTTGCCGCTTGGATCGCCACTGCCCTGGTCGGGAAAAGTGCTGCAACAATAATTTCATTCTTAGACCTTGCTGCAACAGGCCTCATTATTTCTAATTATTTTTAAGTAGCTCGTTTCAGCTGTAAAAATTCAGTAAATCCAACATTTTTTCCTTTTTCGTGGGTACGAGACCAATGAGGTGTTTATGGAACATTTTCAGTGATCACAAAACATGCAATTCTGTCATTGCTGTCCTCCGAAGTTGGCCTTAGTGTTATAAAAAAATAACGTAAATTTATCTACTTAGTTTCCTCAAATTCTCAAAATCTATAAAATGTTGAATAAAGAGATTCATTTGAATGTAATAAATTTATTCAGTGTGTCTTGATTTTAAATTTTTTCTTCAGAAATCCCATAGTAATGTTCACAATTTCAGAAGAAATGCGTCTACACTTTATTCAGAAGTGCAATGATTTATCAGAAATAAAGAGTTTCGGCAATGTTTGGTGTATTAATAAATGCAATAATCTGAATTTAATTTAATCATATGAAATTTAAATAGGAATTTTCATACGTGTGCTTTGCAGATCTCTTGTCTTTCGCAAATTACGAATATCAGAGCCGTAACGATTTGGGAGGATGAACGGGATGGGCCCCTGCACCCCACTGCACTTAAATTTGCATAGCTAGCAAAACTGAAAATGAAGTTAGCCATATTGAAAGCTTTGTCTTTCTTCTACGAAATAAAATCACCTCCTGACAGGCAAATCGACCACAAGTGCATAAAAAAATCAAACGGAATTAATTTTCAGTCTTATTTGCAGACCTTGGTCACAATAAAAATCAAACAATTAAATAAAAAACGGAGCTTGACACTCATGATCATTCCGAGATGGTGGATCACCAGTGAGCTGACTATGTGTCAAGCTCCGTTTTTTTATGTAATTGTTTGATTTTTTATTGTGACCAAGGTCAGCAAATATGACTAAAAATTAAATTGTGTTTGATGTTTAATGCATTTGTGGTCGATTTGCCTGTCAGGAGGTGATTTTATTTCGTATCCCACTGTCCTGCAAATTAATTGGATTGCATGTCTTTCTTCTGTTTGCTTATCGTTGACACGATTTTTGCTGATTTAAAACATACACATCAACTTAATATGTAGAAAACAAAAATTTGCTAAGCATTCTACAAAGTTTTCGCCATCAGATCTCGCATTTTCAATTTCTTCCGCAGAACTCGTGCACGTTTGGCAAAACTGAACGTTATTTTCCGTTTGCTTTGCTAAGTAGTCCTCTTTCTGTTACCACCTCGCCACCATAACAGGTTCCTTAGTATCGCCACTTGATTTTAATGCATGTCTCAGTTAATACCGAGACTTTAGCGAAAATTTAGTAAAACAAAACTTTACTCCTCAGTCGCCATACCTGGTAACGTACAGGATGATTACAAAAGAAATATACAGTTTGAACCGTTTATTAAACGAAAACTATTCAACTTACCGATAAACTGTTTTTACCGTTTTCTGCAATTCGTTAAGTTTCGCCTAGCAAGTCATAGATGTTCAACGTGTGCTCCTTTGTAGTTACACGTCATACATTCATGCGATAATCAAATTTCTGCCAAATCACGTTTTAGCAATCCTCGTCAATTACGGCAATTGCTGCTGTGATCCGTTGCTTAAGATCTTGTAGGTTGGTTGGATGGGCATGAATGAACACCTTATCTTTGACATATCCCCCATAAACAATAGTCACACGTTGTTAGTTCAGGGCTTCGTGGTGGTCAAGTCATGAGTTTCTTGTTGTTCAAACGCACAAAATGCCTTCTCTATAGAATATGTAGCCATCTGGCGTTACTAGTCGCGTGACGTTCATTCGAAAACTACCACCGCTCTGTGAAACCTAATGAGTTGCAGAACGTAACAGTGAATACCGTTTATTGTTAACTTGTTTAGTTTTCGTTTAATAAACGCTTCAAACTGTCTATTTCTTTTGTAATCACTCTGTACAGTGCCTGTCCCTGACTGCGTCAGTCTAACTGTCAAAACAAATCGGCACAATCCCCTTTTGACTTGGCAAAACCCTACCACAGCTGCCACGCTACCTTCCTCCCCCACACTCACACAAACACTTGCACATCCCCTTGCTCAACCAAAAAACCTGATAACTTTCGGCACAACTCTGACTAAAATATTTTAGCAATCCAGAATTTATGGTTAGAATAACATTGCCAGAAACAGTGTTGCTAATTTGTTTAATGTTAAGCAAAAAGACTATGACCTCAGTTGGTTGATGAGAGACTCCTGTTTTGTGATCGAATCGGGTATAATGATAATCCTAGAATTACTTCATGACTAGAGATATGGTATCGTTAGGTACTAAACGAATGTTCGTAGAACCCAATAAAACTCGTTTTATCACCGTTATATTCCCCTAAGTCAAAAAAGTTCCGACATCTAGTGAATGCTCCAGTTGTTTGTTTTAACGATTTCTCTATGGAATCCGTGTGTGTTGGAATGTTTGTTCGCCTGTAACGTTGTTGGCAAGGCGCATACGATCATGGCAGAAGGATAAAGACAAAACAAAAAAATCTTACTATTTGATGTACTTTTCGTTTTTTCGCCCAATTATAGCAAAAAATCGGTTATATAACTTGATTTTAATGCACCAGTTTAACAGCCACTGCAGAAAACAATACTGAGGCAATTTAATCCGAAATTACTTGAACCTATTTTTAAAAATGACCAAGGGGTCAGCACGACTGTTGATGGTGATGAGGTGAGGGTTACCTTTACTGGCTCGTTTAAATAGCACTGTTTTGTGTCCGGTAAAGTCTGTGTATTGAGCTTGACCTTCTGGTAATCGTCATGTTCGCGGTACTGGCTAACTTTCCTCATTGCCAAGTCCAATCTAGATAGCGGTCGGGTGTAGAGTAACTTGGAAGGTGTACGAGGGTACGGGCGTGGCAGGCGGGTTGTATCAGGCACTAAATGCATACGTTTAAACATGGTGGCTGCTAGTGTTTTATCTTTTTTGGTTCTTGTTTTAAATTACCACTTAAAACCAATCAGAAAACCAAGACCCTTGACGACTGGCCCGCCCACAGCCAATAACTAGATCAAAGGAGCTAAAATCTATCTAAAAAGCCACTGTTTTGTAATTTAGAAAAATGATGATGTTGTTATGTACTTAGCCCATTCACGTCCGCTTCCGGCTTACTGTCGTCTGTGAGTTGCACGCACCTCTCCTGCTTACTTGTACACGGTGGTGATAGGTTTGATGTTTGCACAAGCTCGGCTGGTGCACGGAGGCTATAGATTGTTAGGATTGTTAGGAGCGAGGCCGCAGCCGGGCCATACGGTGAATTGCACCATATTTTAAGGTGCAGTGGGTCATGGAAAACCTGTGTGCGGCTGTGTATATATGACGCATGACGAAGATCACAGTTTGTCACATGTCCAGCATCCAATGTACGCGGGGTGTGTCTATGTAGATTTGTCGCGTTGTTGTATTTCGTTCGTAGAAATATATAGCTTCGGGCCAGGGCCCCGTTATTAAAGTCATATAGCTCACTAAGAAGCAGGGTGCCTTTTATTGCAAGGGTTTGTTTTTTTTTTTTTTACGGAGCACGAATGAAAACTGGATTATCTGCTTCAAAAAGCTGACAGAGACAGTTTTGCTGGAGATAAAGAAGAGTAGAAAAAAAAAGCAGATCGTGAGCACAGGGTTCAAAAAAGTAGGAAAAATAATAATTTTGTTAAAGAACTAGATATTGGTAATATGTCGAGTTTTAGGGTTAATAGCGTGCTGCCACAAAGTAGATGAGATCGTATTACGTTATTGTTATTACTGTTATTGATGAATTTTACAGTGCATGATTACATACGAGTAAAATTGTAAGTGTGAAAATTTATAGACCTAAAATTCCTCCAGAAAAAAACATGATTGAGATGAAGATAAGATGGTTTAATTTTGGTACGTTCACAGTCCTATGAAAGTTGTGACATCCATACAAAAAACTGGTATAAAAGAAGCAGCCAAGTTTCCAAAAAAGGGTCGGCCTTTGAAAGTAGTAATATCATTCAACCAGAAAAAGGCCGCCAAGGTTAATCCTATTAGCCAAGTTAATCGCATCGAATAATACTTTGAATGTTGAAAGAAAACTTGAAGATTACTACCGCGAATAGCAATATTCTAGTTTTCGTGTAACCTTTGAACTATTAGTCTGTGCGATTATCTTGGCTGATAGGATTAATCGTGGCGGCCATTCCCAGGTTGAAAGATATCACTACTTTCAAAGGCCGAGCTTTATGGAACTTTGGCGGCTTATCTTATACCAGTTTTGGTTTTGGGTGGATCCAGTTTGCTGTAATTGCGATAACAATGATGTTTTAGCGTTCCTGGACTGCACGGTTACTACCTTATTCGTGATTGTTGTAACATGCATTGTTACTTGCTTGATTAAAATGATGGCTGCAGGATAAAACTATGCTTTATCCCCTGAGAAAAGTTTAACCCAAAACTATAGAAGTGTACGTTTCTCTAATAAAATGTGCCTGTAGTTTTGATGATCATGTATAACGAATTATAAAAATAAATCGGGGACCTGAGCTATTCTGATATTCCTGCCAAGCATAAAGATCGTTACTATGCAACAATTTGTCTGCGAATCATCACCAAAACCTAACAAGTAAGTGTGCTAGTTATGGTCGCTGTAGTTCAGTTGTGACAGTGCCCAACCTGTTAGCTTAAGGCTACTGTCAATCCCCGAAGATCAAATTCTATTCTGATGAACCATTTAGGATTAAATTTGGTGGATATGTTTCCCCAGTGCTAAAAACTTGATCTGTAATTTTTTTACAAACCTCTTCCCACCATTTATACACAATATACAAATTGTATAACCTTTAATTGTGTCAAAATATCTCCATCACATTACGTCTGATTAACCTGATAATTATTTTGTAATGATGTGTGTTGGGTCAGGTATATTCTGTAGCCTACTATGAGTATTCAGCTACACACAGCCAAAGTGGAGAAAATGATAGCCTACTTTTCATGAATGACTGCCACGATTTTCATGAATAATGGCTGCTGTTCTTTGCCGCAGTGTCTTTAGAAAAAATTTTTCTATACCCAATATAAACTTAGCATCATGATCCTAGTAGGGTTTCATAACTACAGCACCCTGTTCGTCCTAAAAAATTTCAAAGAAATAGCTGTATCAGTTTAGGCATAAACTTAACAAGTAGGTGAGCATTTACCCCTTGAAAAACATTAGAAAAATTGTGATCTTTTTAGGGTTGATGGCAACTTGAAAGAAGTCGCTCAAGGCTTGATAATCAGAAGAGTTGAAAGAAGAAGTGTTTACGGCCTCTCTATTACATCTCAAACTTCGCAAATATTATCATTATTGTCGGGCGAAATTCGGACCAAAACAACAAAGTTAACGTAACTTATGCTATAATAGCACCACCATCATAGCACCACCATCATCACAAGCGCCAACTCTAACAAACAAAACAAATCGAACCGTAAGTTTCAGAAGTGTAAGCAAAAAATCCGCGAATGCTACAGCAACATGAGAGACTACGCAGTTTCAGCTGAAGCTGTGGGATCTTATACTGTGAGTTCCTAACAGTCTTTGCGCAGTTACTGTTTTCAGCACCAGATTGTGTTTCTCTTTCTAAACTTTCTTTTCTTTTAAAATAACAGTATGTGGTAATTTTTTTTTATTAATTTTGACGAGCCTTATCTCAGCCGAAGCAATTAATGCTTGTATGGCTGAACCGGCTCAATTTTGTACATTACCAGATTTTTTTAAGAGAAGAAGAAATCTAGTAAAGGGAGGTGCCAGCCCGGGGATTCAATCCGGGAAACCTCCGATCATCGTCGGGGCCGAAAGATTGTCCAGAATTAGTCAAATTGAAACAGCTACCTACGAGGCGGCCATTACCGTATATATGCAGGAAGTTTCCATGTTGTAAATATTTTTTTACCTCCCAGCTTGTCACAAGGTTGACTGAGAGAGAAGCTGTATATTTAGTTTCCATGCTACAGGCCAGAAAATTTAACGTAGACAAAACCTTTTTTTCCCAAACCAGGCAAGACTTGCATTTTCTATCCTATTCCACACTGGCTCGCCAAACTAAACTCTTTCCTCATATCAAGGTCGTTCAAATGCTACTGCTTACAAACTGGCAAATGCTTGGAATAAACGTAGCACAAGTGTTAATTTTTACAAATATTTGTTAGAAAAACCTTCAATGCGAAATTTTACCATAATTTTTCCGAAAAAGTAAGAATGGTCATTCGTTCTTCGACTTCACGGGGAGTCGCAATTCAGTGCGAATGGTAAAACGAAATGTGTGAAATTATGTCGGAGATTCTCGTTTATGCCGCACTTAATGCTTTATGGTGTACTGATTAGTAAGGGGGAAAGGCGGGCAAATCAGATGCAAGCTTAACGAAAATAGCGTGTAGAAACTGAAAAATTGGATCTACAGTTTTTTTTCCTTATTATGGTGTAGTGACAAGGTGGTACCATGGTTGGGGCTGGGAGCACACAAAATCACAAAATCGATCCAATCTTACCCCTACATTCTGGAGATTTAATGTGCTCCCAGCTATAACTTTGCCACTATACCAGACTGCAGCAACCAACTACATAAACATTCAAGGAATGCTACTTCGGCCAATCACTCCTGGTTCCAACTTTGTGAGTTTATCGTCACTCGGTGCCCTAGGGATAAATTAATTGGCTGACCTTCTGACCTTCGTAGGGCCGTAAAATCTGCTTAGCAACTCTTCGCGAATTGAAATTGAATTTCTAAATTATTACCCAAATTCAAGCTTGTGGTGCCACCCACTCGAAGTCCACGTATTATTGATGTGTACGTTTGGAAAAGAACGTGTGGAAAAGCAGTCGGCTTGTTAAATCTGTCGCCTGTCCAGCCTCTGGTAGTATTATAATACAGATTGTGTGCTGCCTGTAACCATGAGTTTAGAAATGCTCGTAATTCTTATGTATACTAAATCATAAATACTTTATCAAAATCCGTTTATCAAAAAACCGTTTTCAAAAGGTTGTCAAGGGGAGAAGCTTTGGATTTGGCTTCCTGGCAACAGGCCAGTTGATTATTATCGCCTAAATCTTGCATTACCAAAGTAATCCAAAGGGATCTTAGCTTCCTGGCATGTGCGTGGAGCCAGAATATAAGTGCGTGCAAATTTTACAACAGTTAGCATTATTTTGAGCAAGAAAACTGCTTCCTTGCATCAAGACGTGCACTACTTCAGTTGGCCCTTGTATTACGAAACAAAACTCTTTCGCATCATGGTCGTTTAAATGCAACCACTTGTGAATGTAATTTATAAAGTCGAGCCGGGAAGCTAGACACGCAGTTTCTACTACAGTTTGTCTCATTTTGAAAAACAAAACTGCTTCCTTGCATCAAGGTCGTTGAGCCCTAATGCTTGCAAATTGACATGTACTCTTGACTAATAGCCAAACAGGCTTTAGCAGACTTTAGGTAAAGCCTACACAGAGTATCTTTCAACGTCAATTTTTTGACGAGTGGTCGCATGGAGTAGAATTATATTGGATGCGCCATATTTATTCCCCTCATCTTATTTACTTTTGATCGACAAATAAGATCTAAGATTATAAACCGATGCTGAGTTGAAAGTTCAGCTGGTAACGAGCAAGAAAAATAATAGGAAATAAAATAAAATAATTCTTTCATAATTTAAAAATACTGTTGCATATAATAATTTTTCTTTTAAGTATGTCTGAAATTAATAGAGACGGCTTCCAGATTAAAACGTTCTAGCACTAGTTTAGCATGTTTGTAGAAATGTGCTATAATTCTGACGTAAGGAAAACAACGATTAGCAAAGACGAAAACAAACCAAACAATGAATATCTTATACTATCAATAACGTAGTACAGTAAGCCAGCTTTATGTTCTTAGGTTTCGGCGGAGTGGCGTGACCCGGATTCGAACTGGAAACCGAATTCGCCCCAGATCACTGACATAGCCCCTTTATCGCAATGGCCACTCCTCCACTGGCATAAGGATAACTCACTGAACCCGTTATTAAGATTACAGTTGTTACCAGGGCTCTAACTCGACTGTGAATGCTTGCAGCCATAGGCAGTGGAAAAGGAACACAAATAAATACAAAGGTTCAACCAACGGTTAAATAAATATACACCAATCCCTTTAAATTATATAAAGGAAATAGGAACACAAGCCAAACAGCGAAAATCATACATTAGAAATAACGTAGTAGAATAAGCCGCCATTACGCTCTCAGAGTTCGTCGGAGGTGACATGACCCGACTTCGAATACAATTAGGTTGCCAGTTCGAAACCGGGTCACGCTACTCCGACGAAACGTAAGAATATAAAAGTGACTTACTGTTCTACGTTATTTCTGGTGTGTGATTTTGGCTGTTTGGCTTGTTTTCCTGTTACTTACATACGATTTACACCGATTTGTGTATATTTATTTAACGATAAGCTGTTTTGTAAAAGATGACGCCACTGATGTGCGAAAATAGGAAATAAAAAATCTCTTGCACATTAAAGTGAAATCCTGCATTTCGTTTTATTAACGGTTTCGGCGAGTATACGCACCATCCTCAGCACAGTAAGCTAAAATTAACGATCACCAACATACAATATAAAACCTGCATTCTGACTCCCTAAAAGTTTTTAAGTAACATCGATACTTTTTTGGCTCATATGGAAACTCCCAACACATGTGGATTTGATAAAATGAAGGAACCAATTTTTAGTAATGGCGGCTAGTTGGAAATATGTAGGAAATCTGACATGATAAAGTCGATGTAGGTCAACAAATTTTTTTATCATGAGGATGTTGTATTGCTTTGTGGTACGAAGCAGAACAAAGAAATTTCTCATCCGTTGCTGGTGTCGGTCTGTCTGTCAGTTACCAGGATAACTTTTGAATCCATTGTCCGATACATTTCATATTTTCCACTGTATTCTTTCTATTAGCGTTAAAAGCCAAGATAACCCCTTGCCCAATATTATTGCTTTAGTAAGTTTGATCCACAATATAGCATAGAATTCATATCGTTGAAAATATGAAATGAATCGCACAAGACTCGAAAGCTTTCCTGGTGACAGACAGATAACAATGGTTAGAATCAATATTCAAGTTAAATCAAAAGTAATGCACAACTGATAGCCTTGACGTATAAATACAAACCTCATAAACCTCATAAAAACCTACTTGCCTCATGAGAAAATCCACCTCTTAAAAAGTATAGAAAGCATACATTAATTGTTGAAAACAACTAACACAAATAAAACAAATACGCCAAACCTTACGAATCTTCTCAGCTTTCTTTATATCAGCACTGTGTTGGCTCCCAAGTACGCGCAATTTAACACTTCTTTCAAAATGCAATCATGTCTCAAGTATTTGATTAGGACAACACTTCTTTCGCAAGCCTGTTGTTTTTTTTTCTCATGACGGTTTTTTAGATTTCCTGCAAAAACGTTCTAAAAGATGATGATTTAAATTTGTGAATTTTTAACGTGCAGCGACTGACTACAGTTGTCAGCACCTTTCTAACTACACAAATTTCAACCAAGTGCATGCAACAACCATTTAATCACTATCGTTAACATTTTAATAAAAATCTGGATACTCTCAAAAGACGGTTGGCAAGATTCTTCGCATGTTTTTTCTACCTTTTTTTAAAGGCTGATGGGCGTTGTCATTCCGTACGTTGCGGTGTGAATCTAGTGGGAGGACAGCTACCCTTCCGAACTATGCCATGGGTCGTTATATGACCCAAGCGTGTTTATCAATGCCAAAAAATCATCTTTACCTGCTATGTTTTTTCATAGACTCAAAACAAATCTAAAAAACACGAACAGTAACGCAGTGATGAATGGCAGGTTTTTTTTATCAGTCAGAGAAATCTGGCGTAGTTTTGAAAGTTTTTCCTAAACTGGGGAAGACCGTGAAAAAGTTTCTTTTAAAGCTATACGAATTATCAGGATTTTCCCGAAGGGTTCGCACCATTATCTTTGTGGGTGAGAGCTAATTGATATTAAATGATCAATTGGTAAAAACTTATATCTAGAAATGTGGCATAAAATCAGTGCGCAAAATTTGACACAAAATCAGATAATTCGTTAAAAACGTTCTAGTGAAAAATCACAGACAACCAGTCAGACAAAGGATACGCATAAGTCTAAATCAACTCTAATGAAAAAACTTCACCCACAAAAAGAGCATACATCACCGTTTTTACCACGCTTTAGCCGTGGAAAAAAGATAGCTATGGAACAGGACCAAAAGGTAATTAGTGTCTTTCAATTAAATAACAGAATCCTCTAATACACAAATTCAACTAACGGCTGTTTTCTGTATTGTTAGCAGAAGGGAAACCAACAGAAGACACTACTCATGTTTAAAAAATATATCTTTATTTCTTTATCAGCAATTGTGCATCAATGAAAGTGAAGAAATACACAGAGCGTGCATAAAGAAGAAATCATGTTGGACGCATCAGGTCTTGATCCAACAGTTATTGCAGCTTTCAATGCAGCTGTGCAGGGAGTGATTATAGCGTGGGATCTAATGATGGAATGTCCCTTTGCTCCTGAAGCTCGAGATGGTATGAAAGAAGTGATGAACGTAATCAAGGAATCATCAGCTTCTGTCGGCATCGCATCAAACGAGCAACTGGGAGACATGGTAAGTATAGAGCAGTGACATTTGCCGCCATATTGGCACCAGTGTGGGTTTTGGAGGGCATAACTACAAGGTGCACTACTTAAAAATGGAGGGAAAAACAACGGAAGAGCGGAGTTCTTGAGCTTAAAATAACGTTGTTTTCTCCAACAACAAAAATCGCGCCTTTTAGGTCTTAAGAAATCACTCTTCACAGCATCGGCTTCAGTATGACGCCCTTCGGTTTCTCTCTGCAGTGCCCCTTGCAGCTAACCGTATTAAGGCTGCAGCATAGAGTTATACACAATAATACTACGTCGTGTCACTACTCTATAGAAAAATCGTGGAGCAGAAGTAAAGGAACGATAATAGCACATTATTTAAAACTCAGACGCCACAATGCAACCTCAAAATTAATGAACCAAAGTCTAGATTGGAGAGATGGCTCAGATTCTGGACGTGTGTGGTTAGTCGTATGGTGTTTGTGTTATGGTGTTAGTTCGAATCGAACTAAATAATTCGAAGGAAGTTTGAGTGTACCTTGCGCGGGAGGGTGTAAAGCATTTTATTGCTGGAACCTACTTAAAAAGATGTTTACTTTAAGATTCCGAAGGGTGCCAAGCTGAAAACCCTAGGCATTAAAGATGGCAGACAAAATGGCGCCCAATCTTCACTCAATTGTTGCCATTTTAGCGTATTATGCAAGAACAGTTAGTGGTACAAAAACTGGTTGAGGTAAAAGTTGTTTGCAATAACCTATTACTTTTTTCATACCTCCTACAGTTTTCGAGTTAGGTTTGATAGCAGGCAGTTGTAGTCACGTGACCAGCTTAAGCTGGAAAGCAGTGAATAGTGGAGAGACAGTGAGTGTACCCCGTCTTCAAAAATCACTGGGGGAACACTCGGGTCTGTCATGTGTTATTGCTCTGGAGGATTCCTCGTGTTGAGACCACAGAGTTTTTACTTCAAATTCGGATTTAGAAGATTCAATATACCATTCAAACGAATCACGACTAATTGTGAATTAACCAAATATAAATTACAGTACGGCTGGAGACTATAATTTTTAGCGGTGCCGAAAAAAATAAGATGACTTTTCGGTTGACTCATTTTCGGCCGCGGCTTTGGCCATCGGTGGCGGCTGAGGGGACAAGTGACGATAGATTTAATTAATAATTGTGTGTTTTGTTATTGCGTAGGTCTACCTAAATAGTGAAACAAATGGCGTCATGGATGTTACCAGTCCCCAATCAAGATGATAGATTTAGGAACAATGTGTTCATGCAAGGAAGTTAAGGGCGATATAGAGTTAAATTGCATACGCGCTGGTATCAGATAATGCAGTGACGTACTTACCAATGTTACAGGATGTAGGCTTCCTGATGATGGATGGGAGTGTCATTACGTGCAGTTCAACGACTGTATGCATATCGATTGCATTACACCTTCCGGAATACTCTTTCATAATTCTCGAATCGCTCAAATGAACGAAAATTCGCTATTCAAGGCAAAAATCATTAGATTCAAACTGTTCAATGTGAAAGAAATATTTGTATCAGAAATGCAGTTATTTAAGCTGCTAGAATCGGCTGATACAATTGAAAATGGGTACACTAAATTATGTGCGCTCAAAATTTTCTGCAATAATAAGTTGTGTAAGTGGTGGAGGGTGGAGTCCAAATTTATAAAGAAAGTGCGATCGTAATCACCCCAACTTATTAGCCATGCATAACCCGTCTGTAGATAGTAGCTGTTAAAAGAATTTAGGGTCAAGTTATGCACAACGATGGATTTGCAAACGGGCAATTTGACTCTAATGTTGTGGTTATTCCTACTAAACTTAGATGATAGGAGTTTTTTAATTCTCAATGCAGGGTTTATGTTAAAGATGATAATCCTCTCAAAGCATATTTAGGCCGGTATGATTCGGTGACTCAAATAACTTTACTTGACGAGTTCTATTAAAACAGGTTTTGCCCCATTCACCAAACTTTCAAGCGTTTCTACTACATAGCCTATTTTTATTGTTATCAAATGTACATTTTGATGTCATTATACTACTAGGACAGTCGTCACTTCCATTGTCGACATAATGCAGCTGGTAATAGTACTTAAGTGCAAGCCCTGCTACAACACAAACATTACCAAACTAATATCGGCTAGTGTATCACCACTCACACACTGAAGGCTATTTCCCCGATTATTTGTCAGGTTATTTGGAGCCATGGCTTCGGCTGGGAGAACAGCAAAACTACAGCTGCATTATTATCAACATGTACATTTGATAACAATAACAATAGGCTATGTAGTAGAAACACTTGAAAGTATGGTGAATGGGGCAAAACCTGTTTTAATAGAACTCGTCAAGTAAAGTTATTTGAGTCACCGAATCATACCAGCCTAAATATGCTTTGAGAGGATTATCATCTTTAACATAAACCCTGCATTGAGAATTAAAAAATCCTATCATCTAAGTTTAGTAGGAATAACCACAACATTACAGTCAAATTACCCGTTTGCAAATCTATCGTTGTGCATAACTTGACCATAAATTCTTTTGACAGCTACCATCTACAGACGCGTTATGCATGGCTAGTAAGTTGGGGTGATTACGATCGCACTTTCTTTATAAATTTGGACTCCACCCTCCACCACTCACACAACTTATTATTGCAGAAAATTTTGAGCGCACATAATTTAGTGTACCCATTTTCAATTGTATCAGCCGATTCTAGCAGCTTAAATAACTGCATTTCTGATACAAATATTTCTTTCACATTGAACAATTTGAATCTAATGATTTTTGCCTTGAATAGCGAATTTTCGTACATTTGAGCGATTCGAGGATTATGAAAGAGTATTCCGGAAGGTGTAATGCAATCGATATGCATACAGTCGTTGAACTGCACGTAATGACACTCCCATCCATCATCAGGAAGTCTACATCCTGTAACATTGGTAAGTACGTCACTGCATTATCTGATACCAGCGCGTATGCAATTTAACTCTATATCGCCCTTAACTTCCTTGCATGAACACATTGTTCCTAAATTTATCTTCTTGATGGGGGACTGGTAACATCCATGACGCCATTTGTTTCACTATTTAGGTAGACCTACGCAATAACAAAACACACAATTATTAATTAAATCTATCGTCACTTGCCCCCTCAGCCGCCACCGATGGCCAAAGTCGCGGCCGAAAATGAGTCAACCGAAAAGTCATCTTATTTTTTCGGCACCACTCAAAATTATAGTCTCCAGGCGTACTGTAATTTATATTTGGTTAATTCACAATTAGTCGTGATTCGGTTGAATGGTATACTGAATCTTCTAAATCCGAATTTGAAGTAAAAACACTGTGCTCTCAACACGAGGAATCCTCCAGAGCAATAACACATGACAAAACCGAGTGTTCCCCCAGTGATTTTTGAAGACGGGGTACACTCACTGTCTCTCCACTATTTACTGCCTTCCAGCTTAAGCTGGTCACGTGACTTCAACTGCCTGCTATCAAACCTGACTCGAAAACTGTAGGAGGTATGAAAAAAGTAATAGGTTATTGCAAACAACTTTTACCTCAACCAGTTTTTGTACCACTAACTGTTCTTGCATAATACGCTAAAATGGCAACAATTGAGTGAAGATTGGGCGCCATTTTGTCTGCCATCTTTAATGCCTAAGGTTTTCAGCTTGGCACCCTTCGGAATCTTAAAATAAACATCTTTTTAAGTAGGTTCCAGCAATAAAATGCTTTACACCCTCCCACGCAAGGTACACTCAAACTTCCTTCGGATTATTTAGTTCGATTCGAACTAACACAACACAAACACCATACGACTAACCACACACGTCCAGAATCTGAGCCATCTCTTCAATCTGGACTTTGGTTCATTAATTGTGTGGTTGCATTGTGGCGTCTGAGTTTTAAATCATGTGCTATTATCATTCCTTTACTTCTGCTACCACGATTTTTCTATAGAGTAGTGACACGACGTAGTATTATTGTATATAACTCTATGCTGCAGCCTTAATGGGTTAGCTGCAAGGGGCACTGCAGAGAGAAACCGAAGGGCGTCATACTGAAGCCGATGCTGTGAAGAGTGATTTCTTAGACCTAAAACGTGCGATTTTTGTTGTTGGAGAAAACAACGTTATTTTAAGCCTAAGAACTCCGCTCTTCCGTTGTTTTTTCCTACATTTTTATGTAGTGCACCTTGCAGTTATGCCCTCCAAAACCCATACTGGTGCCAATATGGTGGCAAATGTCACTGCTCTATACTTACCATGTCTCCCAGTTGCTCGTTTGATGCGATGCCGACAGAAGCTGATGATTCCTTGATTACATTCATCACTTCTTTCATACCATCTCGAGCTTCAGGAGCAAAGGGACATTCCATCATTAGATCCCACGCTATAATCACTCCCTGCACAGCTGCATTGAAAGCTGCAATAACTGTTGGATCAAGACCTGATGCGTCCAACATGATTTCTTCTTTATGCACGCAATGGGTATTTCTTCACTTTTATTGATGCACAACTGCTGATAAAGAAATAAAGATATTTTTTAACATGATTAGTGTCTTTTGTTGGTTTCTCTTCTGCTAACAATACAGAAAACAGCCGTTGGTTGAATTTGTGTATTAGAGGATTTTAATATTTAATTGAAAGACACTAATTACATTTGGTCCTGTTCCATAGCTATCTTTTTTTTTTTAAAAACGGTGATGTATGCTCTTTTTATGTGTGAAGTTTTTTCATTAGAGTCGATTTAGACTCTTATGCGTATCCTTTGTCTGTCTGACCGGTTGTCTGTGATTTTTCACTAGAACGTTTTTAACGAATTATCTGATTTTATGTCAAATTTTGCGCACTGATTCTATGCCACATTTCTAGATATAAGTTTGAAAATGGGGCGAACCCTTCGGGAAAATCCTGATAAATCGTATTGCTTTAAAAGAAACTTTTTCACGGTCTTCCCCAGTTTAGGAAAAACTTTTAAAACTACGCCAGATTTCTCTTTGACTGATACAAAAAAAACCTGTTATTCATCACTGCGTTACTGTTCGTGCTTTTTAGATTTGTTTTGAGTCTATGAAAAAACATAGCACTCCCACTAGATGTCCCTCCTACTACATTCACACCGCGACGTACGGAATGACAACGTCCATCAGCCTTTAAAAAAGGTAGAAAAAAACATGGGAAGAATCTTGCTAACCGTCGTTTGAGAGTATCCAGATTTTTATTAAAATGTTAACGATAGTGATTTAATGGTTGTTGCATGCACTTGGTTGAAATTTGTGTAGTTAGAAAGGTGCTGACAACTGTAGTCAGTCGCTGCACGTTAAAAATTCACAAATTTAAATCATCATCTTTTAGAACGTTTTTGCAGGAAATCGCAAAACAGGCTTGCGAAAGAAGTGTTGTCCTAATCAAATATTTGAGACACGATTGCATTTTGAAAGAAGTGTTAAATTGCCCGTACTTGGGAGCCAACACAGTGCTGACATAAAGAAAGCTGAGAAGATTCGTAAGGTTTGGCATATTTGTTTTATTTGTGTTAGTTGTTTTCAACAATTAATGTATGCTTTCTATAATTTTTAAGAGGTGGATCTCTTGAAGCATGTAGGTTTTTATGAGGTTTGTTTTAATTCATCAAGGCTACCAGTTGTGCATTACTTTTGATTTAACTTGAATATTGATTATAACCATTGTTATCTGTCTGTCACCAAGAAAGCTTTTGAGTCTTGTGCGATTCATTTCATATTTTCAACGATAAGAATTCTATGCTATATTGTGGATCAAACTTACTAAATCAATAATATTGGGCAAGGGGTTATCTTGGATTTTAACGCTAATAGAAAGAATACAGTGGAAAATATGAAATGAATCGGACAATGGATTCAAAAGTTATCCTGGTAACTGACAGACAGACCGACACCAGCAATGGATGAGAAACTTCTTTATTCTGCTTCGTACCACAAAGCAATATAACATCCTCATGATAAAAAAATTTGTTGACCTACATCGACTTTATCATGTCAGATTTCCTAAATATTTCCAACTGGCCGCCATTATTAAAAATTGGTTACTTCATTTTATCAAATCCACATGTGTTGGGAGTTTCCATATGAGCCAAAAAAGTATCAATGTTACTAAAAAACTTTTAGGGAGTCAGAATGCATGTTTTATATTGTATGTTTGGTTATCGTTAATTTTAGATTACTGTGCTGAGGATGGTTCGTATACTCGCCGAAACCTTTAATGGGTGTGTTAATAAAACAAAATGCAAGATTTTTTATTTTTTATTTTCCCACATCAGTGACGACATCTTTTACAAAACAGCTTTTCGTTAAATAAATATACGCAAATCGGTGTAAATCGTATGTATATAGGTAACAGGAAAATAAGCCAAACAGCCGAAATAACGTAAGTCACTTTTATATACTTACGTTTCGTCGGAGTGGCATGACCCGGATTCGAACCGGCAACCTAATTATTCTATTCTAAGTCGGGTCATGCCACCTTCGACGAACTCTGAGAGCATAAAGATGGCTTATTCTACTACGTTATTTCTAATGTATGATTTTTGCTGTTTGGCTTGTATTCTTATTACCTATATATAATTTACAGCGATTTGTGTTTATTTATTTAACCTTTGGTTGAACCTTTTTATTTATTTGTGTTCCTTCTCCATTGCCTATGGCTGCAAGCATTCATAGTCGAGTTGGAGCCCTGGTAACAACTGTAATTTTAATAACGGGTTCAGTGAGTTATCTTTATGCCAGTGGAGGAGTGGCCATGGCGATAAAGGCGCTATGTCAGTGATCTGGGGCGAATTGGGTTGCCAGTTCGAATCCGGGTCATGCCACTCCAACGAAAACTTAGTGCATAAAGGTGGCTCACTGTACTACGTTATTGCTAGTATGTGATATTCGCTTTTTGGTTTGTTTTCGTATTTGCTTATCGTTGTTTCCCTTACGTCAGAATTATAGCACAGTTCTACAAACATGCCAAACTAGGGGTAGGACGTTCTAATCTGGGAGTCGTCTCTATTAATTTTAGACAAAATTAAGTGAAAAATTATTATATGCAACAGTATTTTTAAATTATGAAAGAATTATTTTATTTTATTTCCTATTATTTTTCTTTCTCGTTACCAGCTGAACTTTGAACTCAGCATCGGTTTATAATCTTAGATCTTATTTATCGATCAAAAGTAAATAAGATGAGGGGAATAAATATGGCGCATCCAATATAATTCTACTCCATGCGACCACTTGTCAAAAAATTGACGTTGAAATATACTCTGTGTAGGCTTTACCTAAAGTCTGCTAAAGCCTGTTTAGCTATTAGTCAAGAGTACATGTCAATTCGCAAGCATTAGGGCTCAACGACCTTGATGCAAGGAAGCAGTTTTGTTTTACAAAATGAGACAAACTGTAGTAGAAACTGCGTGTCTAGCTTCCCGGTTCAACTTTATATATTACATTCACAAGTGGTAGCACTTAAACGACCATGACGCGAAAGAGGAGTTTTGTTTCGTTATACAAGGGCCCACTGGAGTAGTGCACGTCTTGATGCGAGAAAGCAGTTTTCTTGCTCAAAATAATGCTAACTGTTGTAAAAATTGCACGCACTTATATTCTGGCTCCACGCAGGAAGCTAAGATCCCTTTGGATTACTTTGGTAATGCAAGATTTAGGCGATAATAATCAACTGGCCTGTTGCCAGGAAGCCAAATCCAAAGCTTCTCCCCTTGACAACCTTTTGAAAACGGTTTTTTGATAAACGGATTTTGATAAAGTATTTATGATTTAGTATACATAAGAATTACAAGCATTTCTAAACTCATGGTTACAAGCAGCACACAATCTGTATTATAATGCTACCAGAGGCTGGACAGGCGACAGATTTAACAAGCCGACTGCTTTTCCACACGTTCTCTTCCAAACGAATACATCAATAATACGTGGACTTCGAGTGGGTGGCATCGCACGCAAGCTTGAAATTGGCTAATAATTTAGAAATTCAGTTTGCATTCGCGAAGAGTTGCTAAGCAAACTTTAGGGCCCTACGAAGGTCAGAAGGTCAGCCAAGTAATTTATCCTAGGGCACCGAGTGATGAGAAACTCACAAAGTTGGAACCAGGAGTGATTGGCCGAACTAGCATTCCCTTGCATGTTTATATAGTTGGTTGCTACAGTCTGGTGTAGTGGCAAGTTGGTTCCATAGTTATGGCTGGGAGCACATAAAATCTCCAGAATGTAGGGGTACGATTGGATCGATTTTGTGATTTTGTGTGCTCTCAGCCCCAACCATGGTACCACCTTGTCACTACATCATAATAAGGAAAAGAACTGTAGACCTAATTTTTCAATTTTGCCATGTACACGCTACTTTCGTAAGCTTGCATCTGATTTGCCCTCCCTTCCCGCTTCCGAATCAGTACACCATAAAGCATTAAGTGCGGCACAAACGGATATCTTCAACATAATTTCACACATCCCGTTTCACCATTCCCTCTCAATTGCAACTCCACGTGAAGTTAAAAAACGAGTGACCATTCTTACTTTTTCAGAACAAATATTTGTAAAAATTAACACTGGTGCTGCAATAATTCCAAGCATTTGCCAGTTTGTAAGCAGTAACACTTGAACGACCTTGATATGAGGAAAGAGTTTAGTTTGTCGAGCCAGTGGAGACTAGGTTAGAAATTGCACGTCTTGCCTGGTTTGGAAAAAAAAGTTTTGTCTACGTTAAATTTTCTGGCCTGTAGCATGGAAACTAAATCTACCGCTTCTCTCCCAGTCGACCTTGTGACAAGCTGCGAGGTAAAAAAATATTTACAACATGGAAACTTCCTGCATACATGTATACGGTAATGGCAGCCTCGTAGGTGGCTGCTTCAAATTACCACGTAATGTTATTTTGAAACAAAAGAAAGTGTAGAAAGAGAAACACAATCCTGGTGCTGAAAACAGTAACTGCGCAAAGACTGTTAGGAACTCACAGGATAAGATCCCAAAGCTTCTGCTGAAACTGCGTAGTCTCTCATACTGCCGTAGCATTTGCGGATCTTTTGCTTACACTTGTGAAAGTTACGGTTTGATTTGTTTTGTTTGTTAGATTTGGTGCTTGTGATGATGGTGGTGCTATGATGGTGGTGCTATTATAACATAAGTTACGTTAACTTGTTGTTTTGGTCCGAATTTCCCCCGACAATAATGATAATATTTGCGAAGTTTGAGATGTAATAGAGAGGCCGTAAACACTTCTTCCTTCAACCCTTTTGATTTTCAAGCCTTGAGCGACTTCTTTCAACGTTGCCATCAACCCTAAAAAGGACACAATTTTTCTAATATTTTTCAAGAGGTAAATGCTCGCCTACTTGTCAAGTTTGTACCTAAACTAATGCACCTATTTCTTTGATATTTGTTGAGGCTGAACAGGGTATTGTAGTTATGAAACCCTACTAGCATGATGATGCTAAGTTGATATTAGGTATAGAAAAAAATTTCCTTAAGACACAGCGGCAAAGAATAGCACCACTTATTTGTGAAAATCGCGGCAGTCATTCATGAAAGGTAGGCAATCATTTCTCCACTTTGGCTGTGTGTAGTTGAATAATCATAGTACAAATTATACCTGAGCCAACACACGTCATTTAAAAAAGACAAGTTAATCAGACGTAATGTGATGGAGATATCTTGAAACAATTAAAGCTAATAAAAATTTTATATATAAAGGGTGGCAAGAGGTGTGTAAAAATATAGATCAAGTTTTTAGCACCGGGGAAACATATCCACCAAATTTAATCCTAAATGGTTCATTAGAATAGAATTCAATCCTCGGGGACTGACGGTAGCCTTAAGCTAACAGGTTGCGCACTGCCACAACTGAACTACAGCGATCATAACTAGCACACTTACTTGTTAGGTTTTGGTGATGATTCGCAGACAAATTGTTGCATAGTAACTATCTTTATGCTTGGCAGGAATATCAGAATAGCTGAGGTCCCCAATTTATTTTTATAATTCGTTATACATGATCATCAAAACTACAGGCACATTTGCTTAGAGAAACGTACACTTCTATAGTTTTGGGTTAAACTTTTCTCAGGGGATAAAGCATAGTTTTATCCTGCAGCCATCATTTTAATCAAGCAAGTAACAATGCATGTTACAACAATCACGAATAAGGTAGTAACCGTGCAGTCCAGGAACGATAAAATATCATTATTATCGAAATTACAGCAAACTGGATCCACCCAAAACCTAAACTGGTATAAAATTAACTAAACAAAAAACGGCTTCGCCGTTTAGAAAAAAAGCATCAGAGCTCGTATCCCCATACTTACAGCTGTGATTATAGTTCACTCGAACGCAACGAACTATAATTTAAACTCCAATTCCAGGGAACAAGGAATGGTTTTATTCATTGGTCGTGTCAGACGTCTGTTTGTACGTGTTTTAGATTTTCGTTGTGTTTCATGTGAGTGTGTATGTTGTATTTTGTGTGCGTATTTTGTTTGTGTGAAGTATCCAACCGTTTTCTTTGTTTGATTAGCGATGTACATGAATACGTGTGTATGGAGACTAGCATGTCACAATTCTTGTTCCCTGGAATTGGAGTTCAAATTATAGTTCGTTGCGTTCGAGTGAACTCTAATCCGTTTTTATTCGTGTACCTTCACAGCTGTGAGTATGGGGATACGAGCTCTAATGCTTTTTTTCTAAACGGCGAAGCCGTTTTTTGTTCAGTTAATTTGTTGGCTTTTTTCGCTTCCATTTTATTGTAATTGCTACGGTCTGGTCTGTCATGTGTTGGTATGTCCACTGTACACCCAATTTTGTCTGAGAAAAATGAAACATTAGAAATACGTATTTCTGTTCAGGTACTGCCCAAGCTTTACCCCACGCTTGTTTTTTGATGCAACACACTAGCGTATGTCTAGAGTTAGCATGGGTCAGCTGATGGGTAGTTGATTCTGCATTGTTGCAAGTAGTTAGGAGTAGTTTTTAAGTTAGAGCGTATGGATTTGTGGGCCTGTAAGCTCTGAAATAAAGTAAAGTAAAGTAGTGCTTGTCGTGTAGTGAGAATTTGTGGAATCTGTAAGGACTTAGATAATCTGATGTATGTTGTGGGGAGCGTATGACTGCGAGTCCTGGCTCCCCGAAATAAATTCTAATTCTAATTCCAGTATTATGGCAAACAATCGCGGAAACAATTCAACTAGCTTCCGGAAGCCTGCATCGAAGAAGTAAATAAATCATTCAGTTATGTCGGCCGTCCAATTTTGAGGCCTAAGGACTCAAAATTAAAGACTTTGCACCATGAAGTTTAAAACTGAAAGATTAAAGCGAAAACCAAGACCATTTCATTTTGGTTCTCGACTACGATTGAATATATTTAACGGAGCCGCAGCCAATCCAATCCAATGTACTTTATTGGGGCCTCGGCCCTAGGCCATGCGCCCACCCTAAGAAAATATTACACATAAAGAACAGAACCAACACCTACTACCTCAACCAAATGGTACATCGAGTCTCCTAACCGTCAAACCTCAACACTCCAACACTCACTCACAAACATTCACACACACAAACACGCACAAACATAGGTAATAAAGGGCTCACAGTTGCACACCAGTTGTGCGCGCAAAATTGGCAATTGCATGCCAACGCTCGATACACTGTTTCCTCTCGCCAGTCCGCAATAAGGCCTGCAGTTCCATCTCAGTACCAACCCTACAACGCAAAACACTACGCGCACAGCGATGGAACCTACACTCAAGCAGAAAATGCTGCACAGAGTCATTGTCACCGCACCTGCACCTAGGGTGCTGCAACCACTCAAGACGGTGTCTGTATGCAGGCAGCAACGAGTGCCAGTGCGGAGCCGAGCCAACATGCGCGCAGCCCAGTATGGCAAACTATCAGAAACAACAGTATACATGCACTCTGGTGCAAATTGATAGAAAGCCCTGCCCGTCGGTGCCTTCAACCACTGCTCGTTCCACACACTGAGAGTTCTGCAACGCATGAGGTGCTTCAAAAACCGCACTGACTGAGCCATGGTAACAGAACACGGCGCCACCACAGCCACCTCTCTTGCAATCGCATCAGCACACTCATTGCCAGCCACTCCCCTATGACCTTTCACCCACATAATTGAAGGAATCCGTTCCTGGATAGCAACCCACAATTTCCAGCATATGGTAAATATGACAGGACTCTCAAACCTCATCATCAGAATTGCTGCCGTAATGGCCGCCATCTCTGACTTGGAGTCCGTGCAATCAATATACTGTGGAAGCTCAAGATCAGCAGCCACATCAAGCACAACTGAAATCGCCGCAAGTTCACATATAAAACTGTAATGCACATTCTGCCAGGAACGCTTAACCACACATTTTAACACAGAAATATACACCAACCCCACCCGTCACCGTTTCCTTCCGAAAAGAGGCATCACAGTAAATACGGCATGCATCTGGACCACCCTCACGAAACACCTGGTGCAAACCTGCTGTCCATTGCCACGGGCATGGCGGGTAAACAGTAACAACATTCAGAAAAGGTGCCAGGTCGTCAGTAGCAAGAAGCGACATACCGTGCCCTGTACCTCCCAAAACCCCCCCGCTCTCTATCAGAAAGACCAAAGTAGTCAAGTAAAATCTTTGCCACAGGGTCATGCAGGCCACGCCCGACATTGCGAAGGCACAACAAAACTAGCAATTCTTTCGCTCTCAGGAGAACTGGTGGCTTCCCTGGCTCAACCCAAAGGGCTTGCACCGAAGTCGTCAGAAAGCAACCCGTCACAACTCGTAGACACTCATTAACAACAGTCTGCACAACACGTACATGCCTATGCACCACCGCCAGAAACGGAAGGTGGTAATCCAGAGCCGATCTAATATGAACACGATATGCAGCCTTAATCATACCGTGGTTCACATTCCGGTGCTGTACCAATACTTTCAAGATGGGGAGGCTGCTGGATATTTTTCTTTGCAAAAACTGCGTGTGCTCTGCCCAATCAAGCCCGCCATCCAACCAAACACCCAACTACCTTACACGTTGAACATTCCGTATTGGTACTCCGTCAACCACAACTTCAATAGGCGTCGCCCTTACAATGTGTGACTGTGAGAAAACTAAAATTTCAGTCTTCACCAGTGCCAAGGCCAAGCCACGATTAGCTAGATTGCATATCGCCTCTTTCAGCACCTCTTGAATTAGTCCAGTTACCGCTGCTGGGTCTGCAGCTACAAACAACAAAGCAACATCGTCTGCATAACAGACAATGTTATTATTCAGCCCCAGCTCCAGAAGAACATCATTAATTACTACTGCAAATAACACAGGACTCAGGTATCTGCCCTGCGGCAAACCCCTGTCAGTTGTGGACTGTTGTGGACTTATTACATAAGTAGCCTACCGATTTATTATCATCAAACCTCACAGTAAGAGGGACTCACCTTTGATCTATCTCTCTTTGTTTGGTTTGCCACAGTTTGTTTCAGAAATCATTGACAACAATATCTGCTCAGTATTTTTCTCCGTTCGTGTTGAGACCAAATCTACATCAAAGTTCTCGGAAATCAAATTCGAGTTGGTAGCTAGTTCGTGACTTCTTTTTATAACGGCACTACCCAAAATCAGTGTGACTCAGCTACACCAAAAGCCTTAAAGTTCCGTTCAAATATCTACAAACAATCTTAATCGTCCATCCTAACAATGCCTCCAGCAGTTTCAAAACTCATTGAGGATTACATTCCTATATTAGCATTAATGAATTCTGCTAAAGTTAAGGCACGCGTGAAAAAATCGTTGTTAGAGGGTGCTAAACTCCAAGACCTTCTGTGTGTTTATGTTTTAAATATTCTCAAGGGTTGTCTACCTGTATTAGATAGTCAGAAATGAAAGCTGAAAAAATACCGAAAATTGCAGATATCACTATTTACAAAAAATTGTACTAGAATAACAACATCATCATTTTTCTAAATTACAAGACGGTGGCTTTTTAGATATATTTTAGCTCCTTTGATCTAGTTATTGGCTGTGGGCGGGCCAGTCGTCAAGGGTCTTGGTTTTCTGATTGGTTTTAAGTGGTAATTTAAAACAAGAACCAAAAAAGATAAAACACTAGCAGCCACCATGTTTAAACGTATGCAATTAGTGCCTGATACAACCCGCCTGCCACGCCCGTACCCTCGTACACCTTCCAAGTTACTCTACACCCGACCGCTATCTAGATTGGACTTGGCAATGAGGAAAGTTAGCCAGTACCGCGAACTTGACGATTACCAGAAGGTCAAGCTCAATACACAGACTTTACCTGACACACAACAGTGTTATTTGGACGAGCCAGTAAAGGTAACCCTCGCCTAATCACCATCAACAGTCGTGCTGACCCCTTGGTCATTTTTTAAAAATAGGTTCAAGTTAATTTCGGATTAATTTGCCTCAGTATTGTTTTCTGCAGTGGCTGTTAAACTGGTGCATTAAAATCAAGTTTTATAACTGATTTTTTTGCTGTATTTGGGAGAAAAACGAAAAGCTCATCTAGTAGTAAGATTAATTGTTTTGTCTTTATCCTTCTGTCATGATCGTGTGTGCCTTGCCAACAGCGTTACAGGCGAACAAACATTCCAACACATAGAGAAATCGTTAAAACAAACAACTGGTGCTTTCACTAGATGTCGGAACATTTTTGAGTTAGGGAAACATAACGGTGATAAAAAGAGTTTTATTGGGTGGGTTCTACGAACATTCGTTTAGTACCTAACGATACCATATCTCTAGTCATGAAGTAATTCTAGGATTATCATTATACCCGATTCGATCACAAAACAGAAGTCTCTTATCAACCAAACCGAGGTCATAGTCTTTTTGCTTAACATTAAACAAATTAGCAACACCGTTTCTGGCAATGTTATTCTAACCATAAATTCTGGATTGCCAAAATATTTTAGTCAGAGTTGTGCCGAAAGTTATCAGGTTTTTTGGTTGAGTAAGGGGATGTGCAAGTGTTTGTGTGAGTGTGGGGGAGGAAGGTAGCGTGGGAGCTGTGGTAGGGTTTTGCCAAGTCAAAAGGGGATCGTGCCGATTTGTTTTGACAGTTAGACTGACGCAGTCAGGGACAGGCACTGTACAGAGTGATTACAAAAGAAATAGACAGTTTGAAGCGTTTATTAAACGAAAACTAAACAAGTTAACAATAAACGGTATTCACTGTTACGTTCTGCAACTCATTAGGTTTCACAGAGCGGTGGTAGTTTTCGAATGAACGTCACGCGACTAGTAACGCCAGATGGCTACAAATTCTATAGAGAATGCATTTTGTGCGTTTGAACAACAAGAAACTCATGACTTGACCACCACGAAGCCCTGAACTAACAACGTGTGACTATTGTTTATGGGGGATATGTCAAAGATAAGGTGTTCATTCATGCCAATCCAACCAACCTACAAGATCTTAAGCAACGGATCACAGCAGCAATTGCCGTAATTGACGAGGATTGCTAAAACGTGATTTGGCAGAAATTTGATTATCGCATGAATGTATGACGTGTAACTACAAAGGAGCACACGTTGAACATCTATGACTTGCTAGGCGAAACTTAACGAATTGCAGAAAACGGTAAAAACAGTTTATCGGTAAGTTGAATAGTTTTCGTTTAATAAACGGTTCAAACTGTATATTTCTTTTGTAATCATCCTGTACTTTACCAGCTATAGCGACTGAGGAGTAAAGTTTTGTTTTACTAAATTTTCGCTAAAGTCTCGGTATTAACTGAGACATGCATTAAAATCAAGTGGCGATACTAAGGAACCTGTTATGGTGGCGAGGTGGTAACAGAAAGAGGACTACTTAGCAAAGCCAACGGAAAATAACGTTCAGTTTTGCCAAACGTGCACGAGTTTTGCGGAAGAAATTGAAAATGCGAGTTCTGATGGCGAAAACTTTGTAGAATGCTTAGCAAATTTTTGTTTTCTACATATTAAGTTGATGTGTATGTTTTAAATCAGCAAAAATCGTGTCAACGATAAGCAAACAGAAGAAAGACATGCAATCCAATTAATTTGTAGGACAGTGGGATACGAAATAAAATCACCTCCTGACAGGCAAATCGACCACAAATGCATTAAACATCAAACACAATTTAATTTTTAGTCATATTTGCTGACCTTGGTCACAATAAAAAAATCAAACAATTACATAAAAAACGGAGCTTGACACATAGTCAGCTCACTGGTGACCCACCATCTCGGAATGATCATGAGTGTCTAGCTCCGTTTTTTATGTAATTGTTTGATTTTTATTGTGACCAAGGTCTGCAAATATGACTGAAAATTAATTCCGTTTGATTTTTTTTATGCACTTGTGGTCGATTTGCCTGTCAGGAGGTGATTTTATTTCGTAGAAGAAAGACAAAGCTATCAGTATGGCTAACTTCATTTTCAGTTTTGCTAGCTATGCAAATTTAAGTGCAGTGGGGTGCAGGGGCCCATCCCGTTCATCCTCCCAAATCGTTACGGCTCTGATATTCGTAATTTGCGAAAGACAAGAGATCTGCAAAGCACACGTATGAAAATTCCTATTTAAATTTCATATGATTAAATTAAATTCAGATTATTGCATTTATTAATACACCAAATATTGCCGAAACTCTTTATTTCTGATAAATCATTGCACTTCTGAATAAAGTGTAGACGCATTTCTTCTGAAATTGTGAACATTACTATGGGATTTCTGAAGAAAAAATTTAAATTCAAGACACACTGAATAATTTATTGCATTCAAATGAATCTCTTTATTCAACATTTTTATGATTTTGAGAATTTGAGGAAACTAAGTAGATAAATTTATGTTTTTTTGAATAACACTAAGGCCAACTTCGAAGGACACCAATGACAGAATTGCATGTTTTGTGATCACTGAAAATGTTCCATAAACACCTCATTGGTCTCGTACCCACGAAAAAGGAAAAAATGTTGGATTTACTGAATTTTTACAGCTGAAACGAGCTACTTAAAAATAATTAGAAATAATGAGGCCTGTTGCAGCAAGGTCTAAAAATGAAATTATTGTTGCAGCACTTTTCCCGACCAGGGCAGTGGCGATCCAAGCGGCAACGTATCAAACCAAACGCAGAGCGACAATGTGAGGTCCGTGGACAGTAGCCAGGTTTAGCGAATGGTGGCCGGGCTGATTCGGGTGTTGTAACTACGGCTTTTGTAGAACATCCCTCAAATGGATTATCAGGTGTTGTAGACGGAATACCAGTAGTTGTAGGATCACCTGGTCCTGTTGGAGGTGGTCCAGTTGGGGGAGGTCCACCACCTGAAAAGAACATATTAAAGCAACATGTCAGTGTGTACCCAATAAAAAGGTTGCAGTAAAGCAACCGACGTTTCACCGCCTGGGTTTGTAACACCTTCTAGCAAATTGTCATTGAATCAAAATGAACAATGACAATGCTACTGTAACAAAGTCAGAACTGTGATCGTTTGCTTATAAATAGATATAAATGGCTGGAAATAATATTAAGGAAAATTGTAAATTAGCCAATAGCGAAAATCATACACTAGAAATAACGTAGTTCAGTAAGCCACCTTTATGCACTTACGTTTCGGCGGAGTGGTATGACCCGGATTCGAACCGGCCACCCAGTTCGCCCCCAGATCACTTGCGTATCACCTTAATCGCTGTGGCCACATCCTCCACTGCTTACGTCCTAGCGCCAGTACATAAGACTGTGTCTAGAGATCTCTATGGATAAAAGCAGGTTAATTTTAAGGGATAAGATCGTGGTATCACGTTCAAACTAAGCTAGCCAACGTAAGTAGTGACACCTTCCAACGTTTGTTGTGTGTACTAACGTGCAAGCAGTAAAATAAATTTGGTCATAAACAATGATAGACGTTACGCAAAATATTCGAAAATTAAACGAAGACATTTGTTCCATTTCAAATTAAACACAATGGAAATGGAAGTTTTTGCATGCCTCGTTGCAATTCGGAAAAAAAAATTGGTCTTTATTTTTGCGATGCATTCTTTGTGATTAGGGACCGGTAATTATTTATCACCGGGAGGGGGAACGCAAAGGAAATTGGCGTAGCCGCACATTTTTCGGTTTCTCTCGAGGAGGAAATTCTAATTTTTAGGACTCATCAATGAGAGGTCACGAAAAACCACTTAAGCAAAAAAAAAAACATTTTAAACCTCGAAAAAAGACACTTTCGGCAGACAAAATCACTAAAAATGCCTCATTAAATTCTTCCATGCGGTGAATATAGCGGGTTCTTAGCTCATTTTACAGGTATTGCTCTGGAGATGTGCCCTTTTCATGAGGCGTTTTCTAATATTGCTCAAGTAGTTCATGGGTTACGTACCTCTAAACGACCAAATTGATTGTTTTACATTGTTTTAAAAATTGTTTTTATGCAACAATGGCAAACTGAACATTAAATAAACCCGTGCGTTTGCAAGGAGATACTGCAATGGTAAGAAAAACTGTTCATATGAAAAAAGGTGACTGCTGTCCTCACAATGTGACGAAAGCCAAAAAAAAATGGGCCAGAAAACTAGATTTATGTTTCCATCTCATAATTACTAAGAAAAAAATTAATTTCATCAATTTGGACCAAAAAAATCTGATATCTACCCCAAAACAAAACTTTTTAAGGATTCCCGCCAAGCTTTTCAGCCAAGATAAACCCACCGACTAAGACTTCAAACGTTAAATGAAATAATTGAGTAGTAAGCAATTTTCAGATATTTCATTTAACCTTCGAACTATTACTCGGTAGGATTAGCTTGGTGAAAGAGCTTGGTGTTTGATATCACGACTTCACACGGCCGAAAAGCTTGGCGGGAATCCTTAACAAGTTTTGATTCGGGGTAGTTATGTTTACAGGAAACTGACTGTACGACGCCATGTTTCCTTGCACTACGAGTGCAAAAACATGTGGATATTACACTTGTAAACTCTACACAGTTACTGTTAGATTCTACGAGTGGGATATTTATGTGTTTTTGCACTCATAGTGCAAGGAAACTGGCGTCGTACAGTCAGTTTTCTGCAACCATAATGTGGAACAAAGTATACAATATACCACGATGTAAATGTTTGCAACTTTTGAAATCAGCATAAATTCTAGCTTGCGTAGTTTTTTCAACAATTACTCATTGTTCCTGGTCCCTTGGAATCTTTGTTAGTCTTTTAGGTGCTTACTGTGCCATAGGTATAAACGTAGAAACAAGCCGTGCTTTCATCTGTTCTTACCGTACGACTCTCGATATCACAAAGGCTTTTTTAAAGATTTTCTAGAACATTTTTTAAATCAACCATATCTTTGGTAGAAAACCATACATGTTTTCCTTACAACTGGTAATTTGTCAGCGCAGACAGCTACTCATTTAACTAGGCTACAGAAAATCTGCTGCAGGCAATTTCATCAGGAATTAGAAAACTTAGTGTTTTTAGAGTTGGGTAAGATTATTTTCGGAATTTCATTAGGGTTCAACATTTTTCAGTCTCATTAGGATCACATTTTAATATTTCTTCCATTTTCTCACCCGGCCATGAATAATAACTGGTCTCTTAACGGCAACAACTAAGGTACAAAATGCACTAAATTAGCGTAGGTAGGCTTAGTTAGAATGCAATATCTCGTTTTACTTTTTCCTGACGCTATGTTAACCGGGTTAGCAAAAAAAATGTCGACAAGGCAGAGTTCAGTTAGAACTCAGAATCAGAGTCAGAGTAAGTAGTTGCCTGAAAAATCCGACCTCGTAATTCCTTACCAGTCTGCTCCGACTAGCGTAGAAAGGTGAAGTAAGGCGCCTAGAAATGTATTAAATAAAAACCTACGCAGGCTGTAATGCATCGCATCACTTCATTCAGATCTTCGCCCGTTAGTTTACTTTACCCCTCACTCATGAACCTCGGAAATGACGTATATAATTCACGCAATCCTTAGCCAGGCTGCGTGCTAGAATAACGGCTAACTACTACGTCAAATATTTTTTTATATTCTTCACTGACGACCCCCAAGCTAGGTTTCAAACGTTTGCAATAGACGATTAAGTCATGAAACAGAGGCAGATCTGGCTGCTTGCATACGGATCTACACATTACGGAATTTCATGTTACTAGATATTCTTGGTGAAAAACTCCGTTTATTTCAAAACATAATTTCATTATCATTAAAAACGCTTAGGCGTATAAAATACGGAAGTAAGCCTTAAAAAGCTTAAAGCATAAAGGAACATATATTAGAAAAAGACATGTAAGCCATAAGCATCGCGCTAATACGTGTAAAAGCTTCTTTTATACGTATTAGTGCGATGCTGATGGCTTACATGTCCTTTTCTAATATCTGTTCCTTTAGGCTTTAAGCTTTTTAAGGCTTACATCCGTTTCTTGTTTCAGCAAGAATACACAAAAAAGAATACAGTAATCACCTTAAAATAACTGTTATAAGAGAGCCTTTTCCATGGCTGATTCGTTTTATGCTGCTAAGAATGACTTGTGCATCAAATTTCATGTTTTTAGCTTGATCTGTAAGAATTTGTTGCCCA
>JAHWFP010209670.1:0-15912 GCA_023313725.1 Lithobius niger
CGCTATGCAAGTGATCTGGGGGCGAACTGGGTAGCTGGTTCGAATCCGGGTCATGCCATTCCGACGAAACGTAAGTGCATAAAGGTGGCTTACTGAACTACGTTATTTCTTGTGTATGATTTTCGCTGTTGGCTTAATTTCCAATTTTCCATAGTATTATTTCCAGCGATTTATGTCTATTTATTTCTCCTTTGTTGTCGGACTGAGATAGTGAAATTGGGTAAATAGGTTATCAGCCACTTCCCTGCGGGCCTCGACATTGTTAAATCTCACTCCTCGGAAAGGTGGGTTGCTGTCAGTGGGCTGTGTGCGTTGTTGGCAGGTGTGGATTATGACTTCAGTTAAGTGTACATTGAGGTTTAGTTACTGCTGGTATAGTTGAGGAGGTGGTGTTGTACTAGTGTTTTGAGTGTTCAAGCGGGATTTCGTGGTGGCACTTTGTGGTGGTGTTTTGTAAGTTTTATCCGAGCGTACGGCTGTGGGCCAAGGCTCGTAATAAATGGTCGGAAAGGTGGCTGATAGTTTATACCTATATTAATGCAAGAAAAAGGTCATTGCAAAGATATACGGCTTCCTCAAAAACTTAACCTCACACAGGGTGCCTTCAAAAAATAAACCTGGTTGGATAAAGCAAAAATAACTCTTGTTGCTTCTACACGTCACCAATTAGTATCATTTTTAACCCAAAATCGTCACTAGAACGATTCCTCATCGTATCGACGCTCATTCACGTGACAGCAATAAACTACAATACAGTATTATTTTGAACAGCAAGCAGGAGTTTATTTACATACTTGCTGTTAAGATACATTGAAGCGTTAATCACTATTTTCTGAAGCTTATTTACAGAATTGCAACACCGAACGCAACATAAAATCGTCCACATGGCACAGCGAATTAATTTAAATAAATGCAAATAAATACAACTCCCCCACCCCTAATTTCTATATGTTTTTAATTGGTCGATAGGCAATTCGTTGGCAGTGTTAGCCCCCTGTCCCCGCAGTTACTCTCCGGAACCAACCTCGGCGGGCATGAATTGTTGGTTTGTGCGGTTTACTGCCTTAAGCATAATTTTAATGCTACATGTACAGGCAACCGTCTAAAATTAAGCTAGAGCAGGGGACTATGATGCGATATCTCACACGACCTACGCAATTAGTACGTGCAACAGAGTGTTGGGTTTATGTTGGGGTAGTCGTAATCAATATATGCATGACAAGAATGTTTTAATTCGAAAATTAGATAAAATCGGAATAAGAGGAATGATCTTAAACACTTTAACCGATTATTTATCCAGAAGGAGATGTTAAAGGGACGGTACCGGCTTGGCCAATTTTATTAAATTTCCTCGATACACTACCTGATGTAGTTTTTTAAGAAATCATCTAACAATTATTAAGAAGCCCACGTGCCCGATTTCAATGTTAAATGTAGCACATACCTTATTTTTGTCATTTCTTCTCGTGGCGGTCAAGATTTTAGAAAACTCGCGCCAAGGCGCATACTGCTTTCAACAATGAACTCGTATACTATCACGTAGTGCAGTAGTATAAAAGTCCATGATTAAACGTTGCGTGCCTGATGACGTAACAGCAAGAAGCCGTGACGTACGAGTGCTCTGTCACAGCTTGTGGGGAGTCACGTGACCGCAAGCTCACGTCTACCAAAGTCGAGTGAGGTATTTCCGTATTAGTCTGAGCTGAGGTATATTATTGTTCCACTCGTCCTTGGTCTAAGTTGGAGCGATCGGACGAATAAATGGTTAGATTTCTTATCGACTGTTGAATTGCTTACTATAGAGCAGTGTCAAGTGACGTCATATTGGCTACGAGCACCATTTGGAGGTAATAGCTACAAGGTGCACTAGATTAAACTGTAACACAAAAAACAACGGCACTTATAGTCAAGACAGTGCTTCGAGAGCGTATTTCTTAAAAGAACGCTGTTTTCTCCAACAACAAAAATCGCGCGTTATAGGCTTAAGAAATTCAGTCTAATAGCATTGGCTTCAGTAAGACGATCTTCTTTTCGCCCACCAGTGCTCCTTGCAGCTAACCCAATTACTGGCTCCACCACAGAGTTATACAAAATAATACTACGTTGTGTCACTGGACTCACTGCCCTATTGAAACATGAGACGTTTTAAATTGAGCGTTGTAGAGTGCTCCTTCGTTGCAACAATGTAATGAACCGGAAAGGTGGTGAGAGGAAAAAGCACGACTTGTTAGTTATATTTCTTAGACCAACAAAACCTGTACTCAAGTTTGTGAAAAAAAATCATTCACCGCCGACCGTTTTGTTTCAATGTTACGGGAACCAACGTTTTGTTAGGCGAATTTTTTTTTTTTTATCATTGAGCGATAGGCCATAATTGTTTGTAGGGGGTGCCTCCCGTCCCCCCCCCCAAAAAAAAAAAATTTTAAATACCCCACTGCGGTACATTTTTTTGACCCACCCCTTCCACATTTTCAAATGTTTCAATTCAACTGTTTTTATAACCCAATTTTTTTGACGGAGTACACTTCAGTTTAGGCGAGGGGGGGGGGGGGGTTAACGACACATGATGAACTTAATGCTTACACTGACAGTATTTTTTTTATGCACACAAGTAGCATCTAAAAATATGAGCGTCTAGCGCACGCCAACTTTTATATCATTGCTAGGCCCTATGATGATAGCGCTGACAATATTTTTTTAATGCAAACAAAATAGCATTACCAACTAAAACCCCCCCACCCCGCCACACGGTATATTTTTTTTTAGCCACCTCAATTACCAGAAGTTTCAATATTACAGTTGTAGTACCTCAACGTTTTTAGCGGGGAGGAGGGAGAGCTTTGAGGACTTCTTCGGTTTCTTCGGCTGTGGCGGAGGGGGTGGGGGGTTAATAGCACAAATGAACTTCGTGATAACACTCACAGTATTTTTTAAGGCAAACACGTGCAACTCCCCCCCCCCACACCACCAAAAAAAAAAGCTACCTAAGGATCGATTCCTGGCTATTATTTCAATGTTGCTGCAACCAAAGGTTTTTCCCTTAGGTTATGTTTTTTTATATACATACACTTGAACGATAGGCCCTAGCCGTTTCCAGTGTTGCCTCCCCATAAAAATACGTCCCCGCTACGGTACATTTTTAACCCACCCCTTCCATTTCCAAAAATTGCAATAAATTGCAATATTACAGTCGTTATACCGTACCTTTTTTTGCGGGAAGGAGGCAGAAGTTGTGCGTTGGGGGGTCTTATGGGACAACATGAATTTCATAATGACATTGATTGTAGTTTTTTTTTAGTAGTTAAACCTAGTCCAAGGTTAAACTATACGCCCTAGTCATTTCGAGAGGCCTGTCCCCTCTTCTCCTCACCACCACAGGAAAAAAAAAAAAACTCATACCCCCAATAGTTCATTTTTCCCCCCCCCCCCCCCCCCCTCCCACTTCCAAAAGTTTCATTTTTACAGTTGCTATGACCCAACTTATGTTTGGCGTGGAAAGAAGAAAGCACTTCTTCCGTTTGGGTGGAGGGTTGGAGTAGCAGCTCTTCTTTACATGCAGGATATACTTATGAAAAAACAAAGTAATGTAATAAAATGCTTAACCGACTACCAGTTTTATTTAAATATAACGGCAACCAAACCTTTCTTATTTCCTTCAGGCCTAATTTGTTTAATACTTGAACGTTAGTAATTATGGTGGTGCCTCCACCCCCCCCCCCTCCAAAAAAAAAAACACACACACACAAAAAAGGCGAACAGAGCACTGACTGCTGTGTTAATGACGTCAGCGTGAGAGGTAGCTCGTAAGCCCAAACATAAGAGTTTGTCATTGTCGTGTAAAACGGAAGTAGGGACCTCAGCTTTCTTGGGAATGTGAAGAGCCGCCCCAAAATTCATGTTCGTTTCAGCGGACAAAAATTCGTACTGTGGATAGGTGTCGAAATTTCTTGCATGGGTCGAGCCGTCCCCAAAGGGCTTTAAAAACTAGGTTTCACGACCTGGGCGAGGAGGAGGGGGTTCCTTGTCGAGCTTGAGTGGTTCCCCTCTGCCGAGGAGAAGGCCGCCGGTGTGGAGAAAATCGGTGAGGAGAGTTGTTGTCTAACCGAGTATGCTCGTTGTCTGAAGTTACGATCACGAAGACCGAAGCCGAATACAGTTGAGAGTCCACGGTTGATAACAGGAGCATGATCCGACGAAGATGGTTTATAAAAAAAAAAAGATACAGTCAGGTACTGTGTTTTCCACAGTTTTGAGGAGATCCGACAGGTGAATGTTGGATGAATCACCAACTTCAAGAGAGTTGTCTTGAAAAAGAATGTGGCAACCAGCAGCTCTATCGTTTGGGTCAAAGAAAGGGGAGTCCGAGTGCAGTTTCTGATGCAGTATGGAGGCCGAGTTGAGGACGCTGTCGTCCGGTTCTTGAGGCGACAGCCGATGCGACTAAGGGCGGTCAGGTGGGATGGCCGGTCGGCCAAAGGAAGAGCGATGTCCGGCGTCAGCTTCGGGGAAGACCGATGCTTCTTTGACGGATTTTGAGACGACGAATGAGACCGCTTGTGGCCTGCATCACTGGAGGTTGTTGCCACCCCATCTTTGGTAC
This sequence comes from Lithobius niger, assembly GCA_023313725.1. Classification (NCBI taxonomy): domain Eukaryota; kingdom Metazoa; phylum Arthropoda; class Chilopoda; order Lithobiomorpha; family Lithobiidae; genus Lithobius; species Lithobius niger. The sequence goes on from JAHWFP010209670.1 coordinate 4,601, forward strand.
AAGTCCTCTTTGATGGATGGTTTTGTAGAAGCCGGAGGATCCACCTGTGGTTGCCGGTAACTGAAATCATAAATGGTACGATCGACAAGGCAGTTAACTTCGCTCTGTGAAAGGGAGTGACTTGCTTGGTAGGACGATAGAGACGATAGGTCGAGCGGTGATTAAGGAGACTTTCTTTCGTGCTTCGAACTCATTCCCGAAGCGTGGCATTTGAACTAGCGCTTGAGTTTAGAGTAGTTTTCTTTTGCAGCATGAAGGTCTTTTTCGAGGGCAGTCAGATCCATTGTGAGATCAGGGTGCGCTGCCTGCCTTAAATCGGGAAAGTCGCACCGGTGTTTGACGTGTCTTTGGTGGCAGGTACAGGCGACTTATGCAGTAGAGGCGAGATGATGCTGTGGACCGAGGCTTGTGGAGAGGCAGGGGGCTGCTCGTGCGAAGAATCATCGGCAACATCAGAGTGGACAGCAGATTAACTAGTTGGCGATGAAGTGGTCTTCCGAGCGGGGACATCTTTCGGGGCGCCTTTCATTCTTCCCATTGGCAGCTTGGCTTTTCGTACGGCAGGAGAGATTTTCGGTTGGCGACTGGAACTGGAAACGATAGCGTGCAAAGCCTTGCTGGAGGAAAAATGATGCCTGCCTTTCACACAGACACGCTTTTATACTATGAGGCATGCACCTGCGCATGCGCAATCGGGTTGTCGAGGTGGCGGCTACAAGCAACCAAAAAACCTCCAGGGAAACACCAGCACTTCGAGGAACGAATTGCGAAAATTCATTGTTGTTTTCCCCCGGCAACAAGAAACCCACATTACATGAACCACCCTGGAAATGATATAGTTCTAGGTCTTGTGGGGAGGGGTAGTTGCTCCTGTCTGCTTGCCATCTTCCCTTCCTCTGGGGTTGCCACTGAACCAAGCAAAAGCACTGAACCATGGGGGGGGGGGGGACATTTGCTAGAGCTTTCTCGAATATAAAAAGAAAAAGAAAGCTGATTTGTGACATAACTGGAAAGACTGAAATTATACATAAACTGTCGGGGTTTGTGTAATGCTTCTTCCCTAACAGAATGAAAAATTAAAAAACTATTGGGAAAATAACTTCCAAGTAATTACGAATTACATTCCATATTACCATTCGTGTCATCCGCTTTTCTATTTAGCTTTTCGATTAACTTAGGCATAGTTGTAAACACGCGTTGCAATTTATTTATTGGGACTGTTATCAGCAGAGAAATTTGTCTTTATTTCCTTTTATTTTGGTCATTTGCAAGGTACTCGCTTGCCAAAATTTTCGAAACAGGGGATTTAGCGGCGAAAAAACAATGTCACAAACAGCGTATTATACGAATTTACTTGTAGAGAAATGAAAACGGTTAGAAGATCATTGAAGAATCAGTAACTACGGCAAATAATCCTTGCAGTTTCATTTCTGTTCAGTGATCAGATGTATAGAGTTTACGTGTGTTGAATCATGTTTCACAGTGGGATGGAAGAAAGAAACGCTGCATAAACCAATGCAGAATAATAGAGACCTCAGCCGAACTTACATAAATAGACTGAATGGAGCTCGCGAGAAAATGAAACGCGGTCATGCGTTTGAAACAGAAATATGCCATTTTGGGACTAAAGTAAAAAACTCTGCTCACATTTTACTGAAGTCTACAAACGCAGAGTATGGCTAGTTTATACTTCTCCTAACCTCAAAATCAACAAAAGGCACGTCACGTGGTTACAAACAATAGCAAACTGCACAATTTTGCTTTTCCGCAGTTTTTTAGATTTCATTTTCATGAAACTAGCTAGTAAACCGCAGTGCAGGGGGTAATGTGGCCTGATGGTTAACATGACCATCTCGTGTGTGTGTGGGGGAGAGGGGGAATGAGGCTTAATGGCGCATCGACAGCTTGGTGCCAGACCTCTCGTGTGCCAGAGGTACCGGGTTCGAATCCGGCCTCGGCCCGGCAAGAGAAGGTGGTGTCTCATGCTCATGCCGATTGTGGCGTGTGAAGATCCTAGAAATTTCCAATGGGATTTACCTAGCAAAATGGTCATTCTCTCCTTCTGGTGCGCGATGGGAAACGCTGGGTAGCCCACAGTACGCAGTCAGCTCCCGTAGCTAGGAAAATACCAACCTTGTGCACACCTTTCCTTCAACAAGAAAACGGTATGTGAAGTCACTATCTTGTCAGGTGGATCAAACGAAATTTCACAGTTTTCTGTCACTTTATTTTTTTCTCTCAATCAGAAATAAAAAATGCCTTAGCTGTGAAAGACGTATCTCGTCGTCCCCATGATATTACATAATATTATTTGGACAGGACGGACGTTGATGTTGCGTGTCTATGTATCTTGTTGTATGATTCAATCCCCCTAGCTAGATACCGCCAGTTTGTTGCCCGCCAAGATTCAATGACAACATCCGTGTCCGTCCTATCCCACACCACATGTGAATATGTCTGCCATAGGGATGCACGGAATACAAAATTTGCCGAATACCGAATATTTAACTTGCCGAATACTGAATACCGAATACACACCGAATAGTTAAAATGCCTAATACCGACTATTCGGCACCAAACAATTTACATATTCGGTCGAATACCGAATTATTCGGTCCTATGCCGAATAATGGCCGAATAGGCCGAATATCAAATTATTCGGCCGAATACTTAACCGAATGCTCTGCCGAATGCCTGTAAATCAAACATATTTGGTCATTTTTTAGGGATGCACCGAATATTCGGTAATTATTCGGTATTCGGCCTATTCGGCCAAAAATTCAAGTATTCGGTATTCGGCCGAATACTGATTTTGGCCGAATGGTGCTATTCGGTATTCGGCTGAATACTGGTTTTGGCCAAATAGTGATATTCGTTTTTCGGCCAAATAGTGTTAAAAGATTTGTTGGTATTCGGCCGAATATTTTTTAGTATAAATTTAAGTAATTGTGTGAATGTAAAAACGTGTAGCTAAGCACAAATATGTTTAAATTACAGGTATTCATTCGGTCAAGTATTCGGCGGAATAATTCGGTATTCGGCCGAATATGTAAATTGCTTGGTACCGAATATCCGGTATTCGGTATTCGGCAGTTTAACTATTCGGTTGTATATTCGGTATTTGGTATTCGGCAGGTTGAGTATTAGGTTATATATTCGGTATTCGGCAACTTAAGTATTCGGTTGTATATTCGGTATTCGGTGCATCCCTATCATTTTTTCCATCTTTTATCAATGTCAGGAGACAACTCTTCACAAACCAAAAACTAAATGTTAGCCAAACGTTCTTACATTAACACAATAGCATAAATATATACTGAAAAAATATTCGGCCGAATACCAACAAATCTTAACACTATTCGGCCGAATACCGAATATCACTATTCGGCCAAAATCAATATTCGGCCGAATAGGCCGAATACCGAATAATTACCGAGTATTCGGTACATCCCTAGTCTGCCACAGACACTTGTATCTTTTATGGCTAAGACAGTATTTTTATTTCTGTATTCCGCAATCTAAGGAAGCAACAATGCGACAGAAGAGGCTGAAACTTCGTTTAATTTGTTAGACTTTGGTCGCCTGATAACATAAAAGTTATATAAGTCACAAACGAATATCAAAGTTATTGACACCTTTTTTTCCGACAAGAAAAATGTAATGTTGTGTCACTAACTGTGACTTTTATGTTGTCAGGGGGCCAAAAGTTACCAGTCAAACGAAGTTTCAACCTCTCCTGTCACATTGTTACTTCCTCAGACGGCGTAAGACAGGAACAAAAACTGACTTTGCTGTAAAAGACACAAGGGTCTGTGGTCGGAATATTACTATAGGTTATGGGCATAGGACGGAAATTGATGTAGTTACTGAATCTTGGCGGACGACGTACTAGCGTGTGTCTCAATCATATATGAATTTTCTTGACGAAACTTTCTGTCTGACGGCACCATACAATTTCAGACTTAATCAGAACATCGATTTAACATTACCGAAACTTGCTAGGACGTTATTAATTTAATTTTCTTCATTTTTATCTGACACCAATCCCATATTCGTAACCTATAACGTGCGATTTACGTTCGGGAAGCCATGAGCGAACTTGCACATCACGTACAAACAAATTGTTTACAATATGAGCACGTTTATAACGAAAACAAACCTAACGACGACTGACTGGCAAATGTGGTGTCATTTACACGTCAAGTCCGTGTTCCATGTCTTAACTACGACGCTGTTTAAGCTGATCGTGTTGCAACGGTGGTTGCTGGCAGTATGTTACTCCACGGGCTATTCTTCGTTTTCCTTGAAACAATCATTGGTTTAAAAGCGCAACAATCACCCAGACTGCCAAGGGACCAAAACAATGTGTGCACTAGTCGAGCATGCCAAGAGACAGGTAAGATTTACAGTGAGCTGTAGTTGATCGTGTCGACACAGTCGTCTTTCTAACAGAGCGTTACACTTTTAGCTTCCCTTGCACGATCGCATATGGTTCTCTTGGGTTCCAAACAATGCACTATTGTAACAAAACCATTGTTGGCAGACCCAACCAAAGAATTGTTTGGATCCCCGAAGTTTAGCAGCATTGGGCTGGATTGATACTTGGTGTGGAGTCGTCACTTGTGTGCTCCACAATGGCAGCCATCAATTTCATGTCAATATGTTAACCCTACCAAGATACCCCTTTAACTACTAATAGGCTGTTCCATAATTGTATATAGTCTTAAGTGCATCACATGACTTCCTTCTATATAAAGACAAGTAAACAGGAAGTTCGCTGTCTTATCAGCTGTAGCCTACACTCTGGTAGTCCGTGTGTTTATTACCATTGGTGCCCACGCTGGGCTAAGGTGTGTCCCCGCCTAGGACATCACACTTGGGTGGGTGACCGCCTGGGAATCTGGCTGTTGCAGACATAGGGCCTTAGGGCTTCGGGCAGATGGCCAGGAGTGGTTAACGCTCGTTAAACCCTTTGAAACCCTTTGAATTTCGTCTTTCCCTTGTTTCCCGATGGAGAACTTCGGAATCAAGCAACAATACTTAAAGAATACCGGTGTTAACAACGTTCCTAGAGTCCCATTGTTAAAATAGTGTTGTTGTTGTCTTAATGAGGCAATTTCTCATTTCCTTGTTTTTACCCGAGGGGTATTTCGGAAGCAATCTAGAATGCATTGTCACAAGCAAATTCACTCCTATCAATCCTATAGATTCTTGCTCCTATTAATACTTGATTCTAATACTTATGAATAACATTTATTTCTTGTTCCTACATATTTTAGTGACGATAATTTATTTGTATTTTACTTGCATTTGCAAATTTTTGCACAAGCATAAGTATGAAGTAGCTTTTGTGTTATGAAATTAAATTCACAATACGGTAGAACCGAAGCTTTTCGGAACACAAGTAGGCTTTTCGTTCATAAATTGCCACTACATGGTTCATTGATAGCAGCACCACAATCGGAATCGTGTTGGTAATATCGTTGGTTCCTTTGGTTGTAATTATCCCGAGATGGCGATGATTTTATCTGCTAAGACGTCTGAACTGACAGGTTTATCAAAACGTGCTACCTCTTAACATGAAAAAGTAATTTCGGAGCTGTGAAAGAAAAATGTCAATGCCAGGAAAGACGACCCCTATACGGGGAAGGTGAGAATAGTTTACGTCGCCATGGTGAGTTCACTGTATATGAAACCGAAAGAAGTGAATGATTTTTGCGTGTTGTTGACACCCGTTCGTAATAGCACTGGTGCATTTTAATCGTATGTGAGAAAACTATTGCTACGATTTTGTCCGTCCTTTTTTTTTTCAACTTCGGAAAGGTACTAGATAGAGACAAGCACTATTTACAACGTTAGATTCAGTGTCAAACTTTAGTTAAAAAAAACACGACAAATTAAAACATCGTTACTTCCTTATAGCTAATAGAATTCTTCGACCTAACTAAAATTAAATAACATTTGATCGTCGAATTGAAATCCTAAAGATAACATGCAGCCGTAAAAACAAAAGGATTTCAGCTTCGTTTAAAATAGTCTCGTCGCTTAATGCATGAATGAAGAGCCTTACCGTTGAACAGAATTCTCCATTAGGCCTACCTGCTGCTTAGAAATAACAAAACTGCAGTTAATAAAAATTAGGCCTAAAATCATGATGTTACCACGGCAACGTTAAGTTGATACGAGTCACTGCTGGCATCATCAACAATTCAACATGACGTCTCTCCCGTCACTTCCCTACTACTGATCTATATACAGGCGTTGCCATTACTTTGTAACACTAGTTGTATGCCCGGAGGCGCACCGAGTTACAATAACGAATAGGCTTACTGTACAATCCAAAACTCCGTTAGCTGCTACGTATGAAACTAAAACTACACGTAAAAATTAGGCCTAAAAGCAGACAATTACACCTAAAATATAAAATAGGCCTAAAAGCTAACACATTCGTAACAAGCACTTGTGATGGCTACTGCTTTTATATTATATAATAGAGATCGCTGTTGCAGTACGTGATAGAGGTGTGCACCTCGACAATGGAAATGGCAGAACTGTACAGAAGACCGCGGTTGCGACTAGCTAGTCGCTGTAGCCGCTTGTTTTTTTTTTTTCTACGGCTACTGTAAATAACAGTGACACGAATGAACATACGGTATGTAATTCGTCTTTATATAGAAGTTATTTTACCAATGGCTTTAAATTTGTCGCAATGTATTAAGATTACGTAATCCACGACAGTTTATGCAATTTGGATCTTTCCATTATGTGACCACCAGCTTTTTTCCCCTTCTTACCGAGCTTTTTTACATTCACAGGCACGTAATGTGAATTATAAATTCAATGGGTCGACTCACGCTTGCAAACAAAATGATCCAATTTACTTTTTCCTTCAACATTATATACAACAAGCAATTATTTACAACGTGACATCGATCAACATGAATTTGTCCTACAAGACGACAAAGAGCATCTCTGCCGCTTGTAGCTACCTTTTGTGAGTGTCTCTGGTGGTAAAACGTTCTTTTCTTTTAGAGCTACCTTCCCGCCAAAAACCAAGTTATAAACTTGCAACGAATGGAACTTCAGTCTTCGTGGAAAGTTGTTGCTTCTTGCAGTGTTCTAAGGTTGGCAAATGTATCACAAAAGTTTCTTCGTGTCTAATGGGGTAATGACCCATAATTGCAGATAATTACTTAATAACTGTCATTACGTGTTCGAATGGAACTATACGGCCAAACCTTACACCTCCAACCCTAGATTGAGACTTGTTGCCAAACAAATCTCGGTTAGCCGCTGGTTCCCTAGTGATGTTAATCACCAGGATGGCACAAAGAAGGCTTCAGAACACACACAGTTGAGAAACACCACCACCTTCTTTTGTTTTGCACACACAGCCATTACGCACCTCACTCCACACACAACTTGCACAATTTTTTACCAGCATCACACCACCGCTTCTCACCATCACTCCATCAACACAACACAGCACTGCTTCACCCCATCACCAAACGTTTGCAACACAGCAATAGGGCCAGCACATCACCACACCGCCCCACTGACAACACCTGCGTTGCACCGAAAAACACACCTCTTCTTCCTCGATCACATTCTTTAACAAGCAATCCATCCACTTATACTTTCCACACACCGTAAGAAAGCTTGCATTAGACTTTCTTTTCGCTCCATCACAACCCAAACCGATCTCAACACACCACTGTACCACACAAAAAACCACACCAAACAAACCAACCTCCAGTTGCAGCTCAACAGGTACATAGTTCACCACCGGAGAACAAATCACACACAAGGCAAACCCCCCTTCCACACTCGGTACTAGGGCGTTCACAAATCCCCCAAAATACAAAATAGTTACACACACATCAAGACACTACTTCCTCAACCGGAAGTCTGCTGAGTGCATCAGCGTTAGCTTTGTCGACACCACGGCAATGTTCAATGCTAAAGGACAAATCCTGCAAAAACAAAGACCAACGTAACAGCCTTCCATTGTTGTTCCCCTGCGTTTTGAGCCAAACTAGTGAATTATGGTCTGTTTGAAAAATAAATTCAGACATAGCCAAAAACGGCATTAGCTTCTTTATCCCCCAGATAAATGCTAAACATGCTTTTTCAATCGTACTCCACCCCAGCTCTTGTTTGTTAAGCTTCCTAGAAAGAAACAATACAGGGTGTTCTTACCTATCATCCCCATCCTGAGATAAAACCAAAGCAATACCCCTATCACATGCATCCGTTTGTATTTTGTACACTTTATCCGGGTTTGGTGCCGCCAATACAGGAGGAGAAGCAAGTACAGTATTTCTTTCAGCTTACTGAAAGCCTTATCACAAGACTCATCCCAAACTACCTTATCTGGCGCCCCTTTTTTAGCCTGTCTGTAAATGGCAAAACCAACTGTGCATAGTCACGTACGTAATGTGAATAATAGCCCATGAGTCCTAGTATACAGACTTAATATCTTTCTTACTTTTGGGTATTAGTAACTCAACAATTGCTCGTATCTTAACATCCGACGGCCACCTACATCCCCCTCCTACTTTATGGCCCAAACACATAGCATGCTGCATACCCAGCTGACATTTCTTCGGATTGATTGTTAATACCAGCATCCTTAACTTTACGCAAAAATGCCAAAACATGCTCCAAATGCTCAGGCCAATCAGTTGCAATCACCGGCACATCGTCTAAGAATGGCCTAGCAAACTCATAAATATCCCTACATACTTCAGTCATCAAAAGCTGAAAGCAGAACGTTGCGTTGACCAGGCCCATGTTCATCTTTAAATACTCGAACACACCCAAATGAGTGTTTCTGGCCGTCATTTTGATGGTCCTGGGCGAATTTGGAATCTGCCAAAAAACCCTGACTAGGTCAAACACAGAGATAATCTTTGCCGCCGCTACCCACTCAACCATTTCTTCCAAATTAGGCATTGGGAACCTCTGCACCTTAGTTCCTCCGTTCAATTCCCTGTAATCCGCAACAGGCCTTGGCGTTTTTCCATCTTCAGTGACTATCAAAATTGGCGAAGCATTACTGCTTTTCCCAGGCCTAATCACTCCTAATGCCAACATTCTATTTATTTCTTTTTCAATTAATTCCCTCTGCTTGGGTGAGTACCAGTGCAATTGTTTCTGTACCGTCATTTCCCGGTCCATTTCAATGTCAAATTCAAACTAGTCGGTGGTGCCCGGCTCGTAAGAGAACACCCCCGGAACTTGGTCAAAAACCCTGATCAAATCACCGTGTGTGAATTTGCTTCCTTCACTTCCACTGCTTCCGGATACCTCGTAGCCATATCCAACACTGTCAAAACATACTTATTACCCTTTGACGTCTTTTTGAGTAGACCCACGAAGTCAACTACTACCTTAAAAAAAGGTTCCTCCACCACTGGCACAAGCACCATTTCCTGTTTACCTTTCTTTACACCTTTACCATTTTTCTGACATATTTCACAGTTTCTAACATACTCCTTTACTTGCTTGCACATTCCCGGCCAGTAAAATAGCTCCAGTAACCTTGCTACAGTCTTTTTCTTAGCCATATGCCCAAAATAAGCATTTACATGAGCATCTTAATTAACTTCCCCGTCAAAGCCTGAGGTACAACCACCTGATCATACAATTTTCTACCATTTTCCGATGCCCATTTCCTTCTTAACACTCCATCTTTCCAAAACAGGGATGTACCTTTAATTTCAGCTGCGATCCTGCACCATGGAAGCGCCTTAACACTTAACTGTTTTTCCTTAAATTCTAAGTCCCTCTGTTGAATATCGTCATTGTGACGTCTAGCGTTTTCGCTAATTATTCTCTCATGCTCAAACCGTTCCCTCTGCAACTCACTTTCCCGTTCCCCTTTTTCTTTTTCTAAGTCACTTTGTCTAACTAGGTGTTCCCTTTCTAACTCAGCTTCCCTAGCACATTTTCTTTCCTCCAATTCAGCTTGCTTAGCTAATCTTCTTTCTTACATCTCAGTCTGCCTGTCAAGTTTTTCCCTTTTAAAAGCTACAGTTTGTTCCCTTAACTCACTTTCCTCTTTAATTCTTCTTTTCTCACATTTAACCTTTCCCGCTTCAATTCCCTTTCTTCCTTTTCCCTTAATTTTCTCTCTTTTTTCTTCCTTTTCCCTTAACTCCCTCTCTTTTTGTTCAGCGACAACCCTTTTTTCTTCATCCACCATCTCAATTGCTGCCTCCAAATCAATTCGCAAAAGTGTACCTGCCTCCAACCCATCTTTAAACAACCTCAGAATATCAGATTTACGTTTTGGTGCAACCAAATCCAATTCCACGCACACAGCATTTAACTCAGTAACCGTCCTCCCATCTAATAAATCCAGTAAACACTACGTAACAAGTAGTACCTCAAAGCATCAACACACCAAAAAAATACCAACAACACGCAACTGTACCGGAATAAACAACCCTTTCAATCCAACGCCCTATTACCAGAGTGTGAAAAAAAAGTTTGCCTTACCCCTGTTGCCGTGTTGCAACCAAACACCAATTCGACGCCTTTACATCAGCCTTGACGACGATTCTTTGTTGCCTCAAAAACCTTCAGCCACAATCTGCCTCTTCCTCGACTCCGGATTCGGCCAAATCTTCCACGACACTTGACTTTATGCTGCTCCTACCGGATCGTTCGCCCTCGTGCCTGGATGCCTCGGTTTTTTGCCCAACTGCAGTAATCCTCCCCGTCAATCTTCTGTTTAGCCTTCCAACTTGTGTGTTCTTGCCTCCAAACGAGTGCCACACTCACTGGGGAGATCTTCCTGCTTTGGTACTCTTGGCCACCCTCCTGAAGTTATTGTTCAACTCCTGACTCGCCGAACACCATTTCAACTTAATGGTCGGAAAAAAAAACTTCTGGGTTGAAGAGCATGTGGTTAGTTACCACCGCTGGCCACCATTATAACTCAATGGTGCAATTTTCTTCTTACTTCGAACGTGGAGAAAAAACTACTTCTGGGTTGAAGAGCATGTGGTTAGTTACCACCGCTGGCCACCATTATAAATTCTATGGGTCGACTCACGCTTGCACACAAAATGATCCAATTTACTTTCTCCTTCAGCATTACAACAAGCATTATTTACAACGTGACATCGATCAACTTGAATTTGTCCTACAAGACGACAAAGAGCATCTCTGCCGCTTGTAGCTACCTTTTGCGAGTGTCTCTGGCGGTAAAACGTTCTTTTCTTTTATAGCTAGCTTCCCGCCAAAAAACAAGTTATAAAGTTGCAACGAATGGAACTTCAGTCTTCGTGGAAAGTTGTTGCTTC
>JAHWFP010209670.1:20912-32551 GCA_023313725.1 Lithobius niger
ACTGATAGGTAGCTTATGGGTGAAACGGAGGTCAAAACGTCAAATTTTGGACAAAAAGTCATATTTTGTCATTTTCTGCTAAACCGTTGCTTCTGCACAGGGAAAAAGTATTTAAAATGTGGCGCATTATACCTTAATACTACTCTTACATTTTTTGGGTTTGGCAGCCCTGACTGAAGGGTACCTTAAGGGGTCAAACGAAGGTCAAAGGTCAAACTTTTGACCAAAAATTACATTTTTGTCATTTTCTGTTAAACCGTTGCTTTTACAAAAACCATGTCTCAACATAACTAAAGGACTTCGAATTTAGATGATCCTTTTTTGTCTAATAAAAAATACGCCAGGTTCAATGGTTTGTTTAGAAATTGTGAGATATTGTGACGTAATCAGCAACTACGGCTTCACATGGCCTAGTGTACTACAAATTTGCCGTACATGCAGGAATTAAAGACACAGTATGATCATGCTATCAGCTCGGCTTGCCCTTAGATCAGTTTCACTGCAATAATAGGAGATGGTTCAACTTTCCTGTGTAGTAACTCGTAGGCTGAAAGCAATATTAAACGTCATACACCAACCAAATATCAAACGTACTAAGGATGTTATCAGGTTTAGGCTATATATTGAAGTTACACGAATGTAAAAGAGTTATAATCCTGTAAGTGTAGCTGCATATGGCAGAAGAAAGTCCGTGCCCTATATTGTAGCTGCGTAATGGCACAAGAAGACAACTGAAGAAGAGCCGGATCCTGTATTGTAGCTGCTTAATAGCTAAAGAGGATACGTATCCCGTATTATACGCTAGCTATAGAGCTGAAGTTGCCCCAGTTGGCTTTATTGTAGCTGCCTAATTGATGGAGAAGACCTGGACATAATTGCTAACGAATGCACCGTAGCTGCATGACGGTTGAAAAAAACCCTATTATGCAGCTATGTTTGTATTGTAGCTGCTTGATGTCTCAGAAAATACGGTTCCTGCATTGTAGCAGCATAATGGCTGCAAAAGAGCTGAATCCTGCATTGTAGCAGTCTAACGGTCGAAGAAGACCCAGGAATTGCTTTTTAGCTGCCTAATGGCTGAAGAAGACACAGATCCTGCAGGCTAGAGTGCACGTGCACTAAGGAGCAGAATCATTTAACCCTGTCTTTAGACTATATAGAAAAAAGAGAAATATTACATGTGCAAGTGTTAACAACATGAGTGGGTGCTAGACCCTGTCTGTGTAGCCAGACTCTTCATAATGACTGAAAAGAAGTCAGATTCTTTCTCTGAAGTGTTGAAATATCGAGAATAAACCAGGTACTCAGCGTTGGTGTTTTAAGAAGAAGCCAGATCCTCTCTGCTGAACAGTCATTGTAGAGAAAGAGTATAAGTTTTGTGCTTGGCTTTGAATGTTTAGAAGTAGTGAGACCTTTTCTGTGTATGCATTTACAGCTGATAAAATGTATTCTCGTTTTGCAATATCTGAAATCAGAGGAATCCAATTGCTTTTGTGTCTAAGCCTTTACATGTACATATGTAACTGCTAAGGAAAGCAAGAAGTAGGTGGACAAGCACGTATCAGCACAAAGATCTAAATACTAAGGAGGAGCTAGATCCATTGGTTGTATAAGTTTACAGGACTAAAGTGGTCACAAAATACCTTTTCTATGCAACATTCCATAAACTGAGAAAGAACCAGTTTATCTGTGAATGTGACTATTCTCCGTTGTTTCCTAAAGGTTGTTACAAAGACAAATCCATTTTCTGTAGCTTGCAGAAGGATGAAAGATCATAGGCTTTCAGTGTAGCTGCTTGTAGCAGAAGCGATCAGCTGTTACCAGCTCATCTGTGTAGACTCAAATAGGTATCAAACCATGTAAAGCTGTCTGACACAAAGTGGGGCTTTCTACCTGTATAAATGTTGGAAGACTGAGTAGTATATTTTCTAGCTATGCACATGTAAGTTACATGCATGTCTTAAGACTGAAGGATTCGTATGATCTTTACATAGTTGTTTGAAACTGAGAAGTCATTCCATGTATTTCCACGTACGTGTAGCAACCTGAAGTTTGAAAATCCTCAGCTTACTAATATTCTGAATATTGTTGTGCTATGAGACCTTATCAGCCAACAAATGTTTTGAGAATAGACACCTGATTGTTGCTTAATATGAGTAGAGAATTCTGTTCCGATCTGTGTTGCTGTGAGAGTGTAAGAATGTAGCAATTTGGATGAAACTGCTTGGGGCTGACGGAGATGAGGAAGAGATAAACCTTATCTGTATAGTTCTTGGAAAGTAAAGGACAGATAAACCTGGTTTGCAACCGAAAAGTCCACTTAACTTTCAATGTAAGTCATAAGATGACAAGATTCCACGATTCATCAGTCTAGTGTCAGAAAACCTGAGAAACAAAATCTGTTTGGGGCATTCCCTGAAGAATAGATGCTCCTATCAGCCATAAAGTGGAACAGGAAGAGCTAAACTGCCCTTCTAGAGCTCTGAATTCCCAGAATCCTCTGATATACCCACAAAACACTTTGATGGATGATGGCATCTCATAGCCTGGCAAGGACATGTCTGGAAACACATTTTGAAAGCAATCTGAGAGCGCAAGTTTATGAAGAACTAGTCCAACACAGGCAGAGGCAGAACAAATTCTTCTCTTCTTTCTCCGAATGTTGAGGAGCCAGCACTCGTAAAATCACACGAAAAACTAGGAATGGGCTACTTATCCATGTTGACCTTGCTTACTATATCCTTATCAGTAAAGACAAGATGTATGACAAGATTTAGATTAGGGGTTTGAATAACATCTTTGTAATGTGTGGTGCAGTGGCAACCCGGACCACTGCACTGTGACTGAGGTTGGCGCTAATGACCAATTTGTCGACGCGCCATTAAGCCTCAATCCCCCCCCCTTATCAGTAATGCAACGAGTTTTGAGTCTAAGAATCAGTGTTTGCAGGTGTTAGGTGAAGATGTATTTTGCCAATAAGACCAATAAAACAATTTTGCTATAATTAAGAACCGATTAATGGCTAATTGTCTACTACTATGTTGTTCATGTTTACTGAATTTAACTTTTACTGAATTTTAACTTTTACTGAATTTTAACTTTTACTGAATTTTAAATTTCAGCTTTTACTATGCCATTTCTGAGCAAAAATAATGTAACTATTTAGTCTCATCTAAAAGGAGGACTTTTTTTTACAGCGTTTATAAAATAACTTGCTTAACTGTGGGGACAGAGCTATCTCAAAATGCTTATACCGTACATCAGTCCTAAAGATCAGTTATGGCTCAACCATAATTACAGAAAAATATTTTCATTGGCTTCATTGAATAAAGGACCTCTATACCTTTTGGATGAACTTATCTACATCCATTTCTAAGATTAGTAATGACATAGTAACAGTTCAACTTATAAAGTCATGAATACACAAAGAGTGGCCATTGTTAAGGTAATATTCAAGCAATTTCTAACCAAAGCATCAAACGTGGAAATTATTTTAGACAAAAAAGCTGTAAATTCAGTATCCTTTAATTATGTTGACACATGGTTACTTTGTAAAATCGACGGTTTAGCAGAAAATGACAAAAATGTGATTTTTAGTCCAAAATTTGACCTTTTGACCTTAGTTTGATCCCTTTAGCTACCGTTCAGTCTCATGTAAAAGTAATGGTTTAGCAGAAAATGACAAAAATATGATTTTTTCGTACAAAATTTGACCTTTTGACCTTCGTTTGACCCCTTAAGCTACCTTTCAGTTAGGGCTGTCATACCCAAAAAGGTCAAGAGTAGTATTAAGGTATGATGCGCCACATTTTAAACACTTTCCCCATAAATGGAGACTGGTCAAGTTTTTTTTTTGTTTTGGGTCATGGCTGAAAATAGGCACTTCCGGTTTCCACTTCCGGTTTGGGAAATTTAGTTGGCCCTATATCCAGATTTCATCAGTATACCTAAATTAGCATCTGTGCCAAATTTGGTGCTTTCCTCACTAAAATGCAGAAGTTTAGGCTCATCTACCCCACTAGTGACGACACAATCGTTGACTTGATTCTGCCTCGTGTACTATTCACAAAGCCAACCGAGACAGCAGCTATGCGAGGAACGCAGCTACTACTCCAGCCGACCTTGGCACTGTAATTGCTCTGATGATGATCTGCGCGTAGCTGTAATTTGGCACGCGGAATGTTATAAGGCAGGCCGGGTGCCCCTTTAATCCAAGTTGCAACATTCAAGCATGGATGCACCCCTCGTGACTGTTGGCAGACCTCAATCGACGTCGTTGTTTATCTAATGCAGACTCGTTGCCCCGCTTCTTTTGGTGTTCAAAAGGGTCTTCTTAAATAATAAACTGGATGGGAAGTGATAAGTAAATGCAGTTGTTGCCTTTAGGACGTGAATCCCAGACTGCCTGAGCGGGAATTGCACCCACGACGCGGCAATATCAGTACGCCGTGTCAGTATGGCTGAGCAGTAAGACTTTGGCCTTTGGTCTCAAAGGTCGTTGGTTCAATTCCCGCTCAGGCAGTCTGACATTTAAGTCCAAAAGGCGACGTAAATAGGTTGGCATCTGTATTTATTTTTTGGTCTTCTTAAAAGGTATTGCAGGAACGGCTGACCAAATTTTTTAAGGCAATTTTGGGATTAAGCCTAATTCCTTGAAAACTTGCCCTTAACACGGTTAACGAATCACTATGTCAGTTCGCATTGGAGACGCCAAATTTTTCACGTTTGAAAAACAAAACGCATTAAAAGCAACTTCAAAATTAGTACGAATTAAATCCGCCGTTGTGGATGCACTTCCTGTCTCAGCTCGCAAAGAGGGAGAAACGCTTCCAAAGCCACGGAGCCAACTCGTTCAAACTCGCCTTCTGTTGCTATTTGTTGCTGTGTCAGTCATTTGCCACCTTCCAAATCTACAATCAAAACTCGCCAAGCTCAACAGAGCGTTCCAAAGAGTGGAAGTGGTTTGTTCTGCCCACTGAGGTGGATGGCTTCGAAAATTAACCCATTGGATCAAGCAAAAGTAACTCTCGTTGCTTCCCAAAATCGGTACCCAAAATCGTCACCAGAACGACTAGTCAGCGTATCGGCTCGCATTCACGTGACACTACAAGACAGTATTATTTTGAGCAGCAAGCAGGAGTTTATATACGTACTTGCATTGATGTTAAGATGCGTCGAAGCTTTAGTCACTATTTTTCTGAGAAGCTTATTTTTTAGAATTATAGCACCGAATGCAACATAAACTCACCTACCTGACAAACTGAAATAATGTAAATAAATGGAAGGGTTTCCCCCCCCCCTTGTTTCTATGTCGTTTCTGATTGGTCGATAGTCAATTCGTTCGCAGTGTAACCCCCCCCCCCCCTTCTTGTCCCTTCAGTCACCCTCGCTAACCAACCTCGGCGAGCATTGTGTGTTTGTTTGTGTGGTTTACTGGTTGAAACATAATTTGAACGCTACATGTACACTGTACAGGCAACTCTCAAATTAAGATACAACAGGGGATAATGACGACATCTCGCACGATCTACGCGATTAGTGCATGCAACTGTGTTTTCTTCGCAACCCGAGTTACATAGGCCAACTTTCGAAGGCAATCTAGTTTATCGACTAACTCCCGGTGTAATCCATCTTTGTTGCATCGAATGGTGACGTAAGTTTATCTCACAGACACTTTCAGAATGCGCTGTTGAGTTTGCTTACTGTTTTTTTGTGTATTAAAGGTACCAAACTGTCTCCAGAAGTACGAGTTTGGACTTTCCTTCTTCCCTACCCCTCCTTACCTTGTAGCCTATTTTCAAGTTAAGGCAGGAAGCTGAATTGAAATTATTTAGTGCCTGCCGAATAGAAGGCACGAAAGGCGAATTCTTTTCAACTTCCTGCTCCAACTTGAAAGTACAAAGAAAGGCAGGGAAAAAAAAGAAAGAGATGACAGCGGCTCCAAAACATCACAGGAAATGAAAGATTTCCAAACATCCAAAGTTGTGAAAGGAATTCTTATAGACTTACTAGTAACAAACCTGCCCCTCGTTTTCCGTGAGTTAAAATCATGAAGATGCGAAGCGACCTTGGGAGAGAGAAGAGGTGGGGTAACATGACCAGGATGTCTTCAAAAAATATTATTATGATCAAGATGTCTTCAAAGACTAATGTTATGATTAGGATGTCTTCAAAGAATATTGTTATGATTAAGATATCTTCAAAGAATATTATTATGATAAGGGTATCTTCGAAGAACATGGTTATGATTAGGATGTCTTCGAAGAATATTATTATGACTAGGGTGTGTTCGAAGAATATTAGTATGATTAGGATGTCGTCAAAGAATATTATTATGATAAGGATGTCTTCGAAGAAAATTATTATGGGAAATATTCGCCAGTAGGCTGAAATCATGTATAAGCTTGTTTCACTTAAACGACACAGTCTGCTAGTGAACCGCCATTTTTACATTTGACAACAATTAACCTCTGACAATAGTTCATCTACGTGGCGGCGACACACTAGCGTGTGTCTAGATTGGGACTTGACTGTTGTATCACCGTTGTGGCATGGCCCACTGGAAGAGGCGGCAGCCACCACTTTTGTAAAATGATTTGCGCTTAATTCTAATTGGCAGTGCTACATATTTGTAAAAAGGTGGTGACCGCAGCCACTTCCAGTGGACCGTGGAAATGGGTGCATTGCTGCTGCGTCTCCTTCATGACATCCATCTTCTCCTGTCTGCAATGAAATCGTGCGCAAAAAATAAAAAAAAAAAACAAATGAAACGACAAAAAATAAAAAAAATAAAAACCTATCCTGTAAAACACTTATATCAGTTCAAAAATGTTGTTGCAAAATTGAAGCAAAAGCTCTTACTTATTATCATACTATAGTTGTTTTTGCTTTTTCGTGTCTTATAAAAAAAATAAAATTGGAATTGATCGATACATTTTTTTATTGATTTCAGTTACCACGTGATGGCAATTGTCTCTTGAACTAATCCCGTCACATTAAAAAAAAATCCACAAAATTCTTCTCTATATACATGAAAAGGCAAAAAGCCAAAACAATAACCACAACAAAAATGGCCTTCCTGTGGCGCCAAAGGTTCTATTTTTGTACTTAAAAATTATGCAGGGGTGAAAGAACTGTCAAGTGGGGAAAACTACGTAACTTCAAACTTTGTCGTTTAACAGGCAACTTCATGATGAAGCTTACTATAAGGCCCGGGAAACCTTGATAAACGAGGCCAAGCAGAAATCAGTGAAACACAAAATAACAAAAGAAGCGATAACGTAACGAGAACCCAAAAGGGCCAAAAGATAAGTTTGCGCCATTTAATTAATCAAAGCAAAAATGGCTGCGACCAAGATTCTGGTCCCAAGTGTATTTCCTGAAGTGTAAGTGACACCCAGCCAGGCTTGGGAGGAAAATGTTGGTTGCACCATTTTTTCTGTATCTCTTCTTTTAATGGCGAAAACTTGGCGGATTTTTCCAGCTTTTTGAATTTTGGCTACGATATGGAAATATTTCAGAATAATATTGCGATTGAGGTTTACAGTAATTAATTACCAAGCCCCTGTTAATCAGTTATTCAATACAGTGTCAGACTGGCCCCATTGAGGGCCCTCGGCGCAGATTCTGAAAGCACCAGCCATATATAAATAAAAAGCACCAGCGATAGATAAATACAAATACATAATATTGAAAGCCCCCCCCCCCCCACCCCACCCCGATATACATAATTAAAAAAAATTGATTTGCGCCTAATTCTCATTGGCAGTGCTACATATTTTTAAACCTTTTTTTACTGAATAAGAGTATGAAGAATGCACTGAAATTGTCAACGACAACAAGCATGTCTGCTGCTCGACTACAATGAATGGGACAGCCGCGTCATGTAAAGCGTGCCCACTCAACTAAATAAATACAGATGCAAACCTATTTACGTTAACTTTTGGACTTATATGCCAGACTGCCTGCATGAGAGGGGAATCGAACCCACGACCTTTGAAACCAAAGGTCGAGGTCCTACCGCTGGGCCATACTGACACGTGATTTGATTCCTCGATCAGGCAGTCTGACATATATCTCCAAAAGGCAAGTAAATAGGTTTGCATCTGTATTTATTTAACTCTTGTTGAGCCTTTAGCTTTCCGTCTTTTCCACTACCTTCCACAAACATTTACATGTCTTGTGCCTCGGGCCCTCAGCGTTCAATAGCCGACCTGGCCAGTCCGACACTGACTCAACACTACCCAAGTACTGGAGCGTGCAGGCGCTTTAAGTACGAAATTGGCGATAAAAAACTAGTGAATGACAAGATATGATCCTTAATACTCAAAAGGTAACTTGCGCTTGCTCAACCATATAGGCCATGAAGACAGGTTCTAAACCCCCTAGCTTGCTGCTATTCGAAACAAAAACAAACAAAAAAGTGATAACATTTCAAAAACCAAAACTCATAAAAGGGGCCATGAAGCTGCCCTTCACTAAAGAATGCTATCACGAGACCAAAACATTCGCGTAGTTAATACGACCTACTAAATCCTAAGACGGAAAGTCTGAAAAAGAACGGGAAAATCAGTCATTAGGTTTGAGTAAGGCAGTGAATATAGTTCTAAATACGTAATAAATGTTGTCTTACATTTCAGCAAATATATTACGAAGTTCCATGGATACCACAGTTAATCCATGCAATGATTTCTTTCGATTCTCTTGTGGCAATTACCCAAGAGGCAGGGAAGCAGGGGACACCAGATTTCAAGATTTGAGATCGGAGCTGGTTGACAAGTTGAATGGTATTAAAAAAAAAGTTTACCAAATTATAGTAGTTCATATTTAGTTACCGTTACGAAGATGTCATTTAATATTGTACATTTTACTTATCTTACAGCATTGTTGAAAGTTCCTCACAGACCCCAGGATCCTCCAATGTATCGAAAAGCTAAAGACCTTTATCTGTCATGCATGGATCTAGGTATGTCATTTTACTTTAACTATGTTTTGGGGCTAATGATGACTGGCTTTAGCATAGTATCATGCGTTAAAGCTATTGAATACCAGTTTGGCCTTATAGATTTCTGCAATCGCGAGAAGAATGAATGTGCAGGTGCACTCGTTCTCTTGTCAATTGCGGCAGGTAAAAGTTTCTAAACATTTCCTAGCAAAATTGCCCTCTCCGGTAGAAAATAATCCATAGTACTGGAAGGGAACGTATATTTTAACTTCCTTTTTTTTTTGTGTGTGTTTTACCCAAGGAAAAACCCAGGAAATATTAGTAACTGCTTGGTTATATCTCAGGCTCGCTGGTTAAAGCGAAAATTTTTATGCTGAATATCTACACCGGAGTTTAATGTTTTTAAACCTAATTTAGTTTGTCGGCCCTACACGACTGGGAAAATACGCATACCAAATTTATTAAAATATGTTAGATCATATCGTAAATCTGGACCACAGCTGGAGAAACTATGTTTGTCTCCTTGTTTGGCTCAGGACATATTGATACAGCTCACGCTACAGCGCAAACTATTCGTCCTACAAAGCTGGTTCGTAGCTCATTTTACACGAAAATGATAGAAATTTTTAAAAATGATCACAATTGGTAGAATATAACTCCGAAGTTACGGGAAGAATAACACTTTTATTGGGGCAGCGGCCTTAGGCCATGCGCCCACTCTAAAGGTAACTACAGAGCGGGGCGAAGTTACGGGGCTCTAAATGACATTGTTTTATTGTTTTACATGGTTTTAAACAGTGTTTACAGGTAACAAAGCACATTCAGCAAGCGGCAGTCACAAAGCGTGGGCTGAAGATAAATTGATTGATTCTTTATTGATCCAGTGTACCCTACAAGCTATGCGCTCACTTCTAACTTATCTTATCCTAACTTACTCAACAAAAATTTGAACAGATGCTAACAATGCTGTTGAGCCAACAATTCACGCCCATTTTGAGGATACCGCGACGAAGAAGCCTTATCGTTAGTGCGAATCATAGTTTATTTACCAAAGTGACGATTTTCTTCAGGCTGTTCAAGAAACGATTTACAATTATATCTTCATAAGGAGCTCATAATTAATTGTTATACTAAAGCAAAACTATAAAACAACCATCAAGTTTTTGCCATGCAAGTAGTGATATCAGAGCCAAAATGGCTGCCACCAAGTTTTCCGTTCCAACCCTGATCGCTCAATCTTAACTGACACTTCTGTGATTGTCAGTTAATCTTGAGTGACCACGGTTCGGACTACAAACTTGGTGGCAGCCATTTTGGCTCTGATATCACTACTTTCCATGGCTAAAACGTGATGGGTCCCTTTGCTCTTGTGAGGTTTTAGTATGATAAATAAGCGTCTCACGTTAACATCAAATGTTCGTCGTCACCCATTTGCTTTACCGTCGTATAATATTCTGTAACACCAGCAAGAAAACGCGGACTCCTTTGAAGCCTCCCTCCGCCCGCATCTGGTCAGCACTAGCGCCGATGATTTGTGCGGGAAAAGGATGGAACTAAACAGATCTGGTCGTGGCCGGCCCCTGGATTATGCTTTGGGGGCGGTGCAGCGACTCGTTTGGGGGGGGGGGGGGAAATTAAGATGGGGAATACGGTCAAAAGATGGTCAGGTAAGAGGTTTAACAAGACTCCCTCAATATTCGACGTTTATTAGCTAGGTTAGTGGCTAGGGCTTACTTCTCCCATGTTAAAAAAATCGAAACTTTTATGCTTAATATTTCAACTGTTTTAAACCAAATTTGTACGCAACAACAAATTCGTCCTGGTAATAAAAAGAGAAAAGGAGCACAAACAAGCTTTTCTGTATAGTTTTGTATATCACAATGCTTTATAGTATTTAGTCCACGTGAAACGAACTACATAGAACGAAATGAAGTACTAGTCTACATTGTGAACTAAAAGTACGAAACTACGTGGTTGGTTAAACAATTATACTGAAAATAAGAAAGAAAAAAAGAAATTCTTTCTTGTTTAAGGTAAGGCTTAACTAAATCGAAGTCAAAACAGGAAAGTCACAAAAGCGTTCCTGTAGGATTTCAGACACCACAATGTTCTGTTGTGTTTAGTCCACGTGAAACCAACTATCAACGGAAAGCTTTTTGTGCTGAACGAGCAACAGAAATATAGTGCTTGTGTACAAAAAATTACTGAACAACATTATGATATGCGAAAGTGTCACGAATTAGATAAAAAAAAAATTCGCTCTCTATTTAAGTTAGGGTTTAAACTGAACCAAAGCTTTCCTGTAAGGTTTCGAATATCACAGCAGTTTTTTGTAGCGTTTGTTCCACGTGAAACCTTAGTACTGTATGCAAATGTTGTTTTCTTCTTCCCCGATTTGACAACTCGGTTGAAGAATACTATAAAATTCTGTATTTTTATGAGGTGTGTATTTTTTGTCAGCTAAGGTTTGTATTTGGTGTGTGCGGCAGGCTCATCTGAACCGTAGTCAAAACAAGAAAGGAACATAAACAAGCTTTCCTACAAATTCAAATTGTTTATTCAAGAGCCATGACCTGCAGTCGTACGCTCTGTACATCACTAAGTAAAACATAGTAAGTAACAACAAAAAACAATGAAACACAACCACACCATACCAACTTGCCAAACAGCCACTCAAACTACTAGTACGAGAATC
>JAHWFP010209672.1:0-31126 GCA_023313725.1 Lithobius niger
GTCATGGTAGCTTTAGAAGTCGTTGTGGCCAGGGGGCGGACCCTTTTGGAGGCAAGGGTTCTGTCTTTGTTGTTGAACAAGTCTGAGGTCATGGTCTTCTCTAGGGCTCTATTTGGGCCGGTGACCCTGCACATGGGGTCGGTTCAAGTGACGTCGTCTTGGTCTGTCCATTACCTTGCTGTTCGCCTTGACAGTCATCTGTCGTGGGTGAAGGAGGCCACTGTGGTTTGGGAAAAGGTGGAGTCATGGCACAGGACGCTACTGGCACATTCCTCCACTCAGTTGACCACTAGGAGGGTGATCCTGTCTTCCTTTTACAGGGTTTACGTTAGGTCTGCTGTAGCCTTTCACCTGCTATTCCGGCTTTATTGAAGGAGGCATTGGAGCGGGTGTGGGTGGCACTGAGTGCCTGTTTCCGATCTGTCAGGGTCTTGGTGAATGAACTCCTCCTCGCACTGTGCCTCTATGCTGTAGCTAGGGGTGGTACTGACGCCATTGCCAGGATCATACTCAATTCGGGTGTGGTTCGTCAAATGGTCAGGTGGCACTTGGGCTCCCACGGTCTCAGTGCAACGTTGCTTGATGGGGATTGTCTTGGTCGTTTTCACCTGTCAGTCCTGGTGTGCCCGGTGTTCCCTTGAGCACGGCAAGGGTTGCTGGCGGAAATGTGCAGCCTGGGGGACAAGAGTAAGGAAAGTGACGTGAGTGGAGAGGTTTGCATCGTTTGCGATGCCACCGTTTTCCTGAATACCTGGTTTGGTGACATTGGTGTGTTTGTGGACGACTTCAAGCTCAGCTTCGCATGGTAGCTCCAGTGTGTGCCCTCAGGTTTTGTCTGGGAGCTTGTGGCGCTTGCAGTTGAGCTGGGTTTTGGTCTGGACCTTTGGGTCCCCGCTTTGTGTTCTCTTCGGACTCCACAGTGGGTATCCAGTTCCTCCAGCGGTCCTTCCACTGTTGGATGTCCATCACCCACTGGTCTGGAAATTGGATCTAAGCTTTACCGGGCGAAGTGTGAGGGGTTTGTTGTCAGGATCTGATGGTTCCGTGGCCACTTCGGGATCCATTCCAATGTGGTGGCTGATGCCCTTGCCAGGGAAGGGGGCGTGGGGTCCCTGTGCAGTTTGCCCTGTCTCACAGGGATCTCCAACTGGTTATGCAGTCTCTATCTGTTGCTGAGTGGCAGGTGGAATGGGACTGGTGTGAGAAGGAATTCTTCACGCCATTCATCCTTTCAGTTTCTGCACCAACAGCTCTAGGACTTCTCTCTAGGAGAGATGCTGGGCCCGTGCCGCCGGGCTCGTGTTGCGTCTACGGATGGGTTACACTCTCCTCAATGGACATATGTTTCAGCTGGGGTGGAGGCCGTCTCCGATTTGCGACTGCAGTGAAACTGAGAATTTGATGTCGCATTCCTGCTGGAGAGCAGATGGTGGGTGCCGTTCCGGTACACTGGGCTGAGTGGGAATTCGGGATCTCATAGAGGTCCTGGGTTTCCAGGTGGCCAGGAGACCAAAGGTCCATCTCAGGGGGTAGTGGGTTTCTGTGCAGCGACCGGGGATTTTATGGGGTAGTGCGCGGTGCCTAGGTGTTCCACGGCATTGTTATATTGGTGATGTAGGTTAAGTAGGTTAAGTTTAGCAAGGGAGTGCATAGAGTTTGGGCTATTATACTCCTGTAACTATAATAAATAAATAAATTATATAAATAAATAAATAAAGACATAACACGTGCACGAACACGTGCACAAGAATGAAAAGTGATTAAAGTGATTGTTAGATAGTTACTAGTCTTCCTAGTCTTGAGTTCAACGATCTTATTATGTAGATAATATAGACTAGAAGAAGCCCGTGCTACATACAGATGGTGTTGGATAAGTACCCACCAACTAATGGAAATTCCCCCCAAACTGAAATCCGACCAATCAGACTTTTGTGCATACTGGCTAGCAAACTCCGATTTTCGTTCACTTCGCTCGCTTAAACAGCGACCCCATGTTTGATGCAGTCCAGACCCCTTTTCCGGTCTTCAGGAACTGACATTTAAATATTACTATGGGATATAAATAAATACATTTTTGTAGAACAAAGTTGAAACCTTTGGCATGGCAGCTTTGGCATTTTTTTGTTGAGGCAGAAAGTAATTTGCCGACAATGGGGTCGCTTTGCAGAGGTGAAATTGACAGTCTCTTGCAACAAATAGACATACTTGGTGTGCAAGAGGCAAGCTTACGTGAGGAACCACTATCAACCTTGATGTACGTTGATTGTGTGACCTCAAGACTTCAGATTCACGTATCAAAATTTTTGTAAAAAGGAAGATGCCATATTTGAAGTTGGTGCGTAAGAGTTGTAGCGGTATAGATGCATATAGCATAAAAGTGTGGATGGGTATGATGTGGGTGATGCTAGTCTTCCTGAAGCGGCCAAGAGAGTACAGGTACATCCTGGAAACTATGGTTGCAGCAATTTGACTCTCCCGGCATTATTGCAGGAGACTTTAACACGCATCACTTAGAGCGGAGGTTGGTTCAATGTGATGCGGCAGGGCATAATTAGTAAAGGTCAAAGACGATCTGAAACTGTCTGTGGTACATGATGGATCTCCCACGTTTGTTAGATGGCAGAGTGGCATAAAGCTTGAGTCTGTTTTAGATCTTTTCCTCTGTTCGTCAGAGATGGCGAGTGTGTATTCATTTTCTGTCTCCGATGAACTTAGAGGTAGTGATCACCTGCGAATTGCCTTGTGGCCTATTGAAGCAAGTTGTGCACCTTGCAACAGTGGAGGCCAGTCGTCTATAATGGAGCCTTTCACAATTGGTGCATAGACCATGTTGGCACACAATGGACCAGATGTCCATTGCGATCACAGAATATTAGTGATGCTCGGCAACTACAGCCTGCACAATGACAGTTAGAGATCACAGGCGTGCATACAGGATGTGGAAGCGTGCGCCTTCCACTTCCTTGTGGCTTGCCAATCTAGCCATTGTCATAGAATCTGCATACATTCTTCGGATAGTAAAAGCTCAATATGGGACTCGTATCTGTGCCAGCAGTTTGAACGTGTTCAATCGCTGATACGTGGTGTGCTATGCGCCCACTGGACAGAAAGTCTAGGACAATTTGGACTTATGATCAAGATGCAATAACAGGTGCACTGGATGGCAATATCTTTAGAGCTGAGGCTTTAGGAGATGCCTTTAACCAGCTGTTTGCTAGTGTCTATTCTCTGCCCTGAGGGTCGCTGCCTCCCACCAACTTCGAGCAATATGTCCAGGTGCGAATAATTGTGGTTTTCGTATATCAGATCTTGAAAGTGCTCTTCAGAAGTGTAAGTGGTCCAGTGCTGTTGGCGTCTACGGCATATCCTATGTTGAATTTCGATCCTTATCGAGTGAAGGTACAAAGTCGCTGCTGCGCTTTTTTCAGGGCCTGCTTGAAGGCGAGCGAGTTCCACCATCGTGGCTTTTCACAATTCAGGTCCCTGTACATAAACTAGGGAGTCAGCGATCAGATTTAAGAAACTACAAGCCTATAGCTTTGCTTTCATGTGTTAGGAAAAATATACGAACGGGTGTTAGTGTATCCTCTGAGTTAGCATCCAGAGTATTACGAGTTTGGCTTCAAAATCGCAGTGCTCAAGATGCGGTGCTGTGCTTGCTTTCTAGTGTCCACGAGGTTTGGATTTGTGGTTTTACTGTCATAGCTGTCTTTCTTGACATAAAAGCAGCATATGATAATGTTAGTATAGACTGGGTTGAGGCATTGTTGATAGCAATGGGACTCAGTTCACTCCCATTGTTAGCGTAATTATTGCACTTCTTGGCGAAAGAGCCTTTGTCACCAAAGTGAAAGGGTATGGTCCAGACAAGCCTCCACGAAATGCGGTCTGCGATTGGGTAGTTGTCTGGCCCTATTGTATCCATTGTGGCTATAAATGATGTGCTACTACGCAAACTGTATGCAACATTGTCTGCTATGCAAATGACGTTGCATTATGGTTTGTAGGTGAGGATTCCCAATCCATGGCAATCAACTCTTGAACAAGCTGTTCCCAGTCTTGCAAAACGTGGTCTGTCTAGCAAAGACCAAACTATTGGTCCTGTCCAGATTTGCGTCTGTAAGGTCGTTGCCAATACAAATAAGAGTTGCAGGTGCTGTTATCACAGCAGTGTCCAGAGTTAAGTATCTTGGAGTCGTGCTGGATGGAACCTTGGAGTGGACAGATCATGTTTGTGCTCTGAGTGAGGAAGTCAGTGCTCGAGTTCCAATGTCTTTATGAGAATATTAATCACAGTATCGATAGCTTAATTTAAGCGGTAAATTGTAAATTTAATTCCAATCCTGGAATCCTGTTGAAAAGAGGAATGCCTCTATCTGCTTACCATACCTTCATACAGTCAGTTGTTGATTATCACCTCCCATTCCTTGGTTTGATCTAACGACATATTCGTAGTCTACAGACCTGTGTTAATGATTGTTTGAGAGTGGTTACGGGTTGTTTGGTTTCCACACCAGTCTCAGTTCTGTGGCTAGAAGCAAATGAACCTCCTGTACATCTCAGGGCGGAGGAACTTCTGAAAGTGGTGTGCCTCAGGAATCTGAGCAGAGGGCTCAAGGATCCAGTTGTAGGTCTGTTGCGTGACTACACAACCCTTACTCTCAAGCTCAGGAATAGTCTGGGTGTTGCCGGAAAAGGCGTGTCTCTCTTAATGGCATCTCATTCTAGTTTAGTACAAGGTGTTCTTCACCTCTGTTCTCCTTGTCCCTGGCAATGGTGCCCTGACATTCTCCTGGTTTTTCACTCGGGTACAACGTCTGCCTGTCCAATTTTCTGTGATGCTTCTTTCATTGTTGAAGACAGTATAGGGGATGTGAGGGGTCGACCTACCAAGTCTGAAGCTGGATGATGGATATAGGCCACAGGCTAGTCTCTGTGGTCTCCAGTCATGTTTGCAAGCTTGAGGTCATACCGATTCCGCTTGACATTGCTGCAGACCTCGAATTGTCCGAGTTTGTCATTTACACGGACTCGCAACCACATCTACATGCGATTCGCAAGAGGCTGAGAACCTTGACGTGAGTGATCCCATAGTGTACACGATCTGCTGGAAGTTGTGGCAGGCGCTACAAACTAGTCTCCCATCACTAGCCTGGGTACGAGGGCACAGTGGACTTGCAGGCAATGAGCGTGCGGGCACAGTTTCCAAGCATGCGGTTAAGTATTCATTTAGACGATGGCGTTCGGCAACAATAAGGTAAGACTTTCGCGGTTTCGAAAGTCTTACCGCATTGTTGCCAAATGCCATTTCGTCTAACATATTTGTACAACGACGAGTTGAATCTTTAGTGAACGAGCCATTGTTGCAATAAAGTGACAGTGTTAGTGCATTGTTGCCGAACCATCGTCGAACATATTTGTACAACAACGATTTGCATTGTTAGTAACCGAACCATTATTGTGATAGCATAACAAGCCATTGTTGGCGGGAATGTTCTTTGCTCCACTCCGTTTTTAAAACTCAATAACTGCAATAAATGTCTTTATTTGTTTATTTAAATACATTCTAACTCTTTCCTTCGGGTCTTTCTTCAGTTGCAATAAATGTAATATTTTGGAAACATTTACATGTATTAGAATATTCGTTCGTTATGAGCATATTCGAATAGGATGTTTTCCATTCGAATATTCGCAAAAAAATTCAATGTCGTTCTAAGTTTTTTATTTATTTGTATTTACCTATTAAGTTTTCCTGTGGGTTTAACGAGTCCCAGTCAGTCCGCACTATGTTTTTTTTCTGTTCCCGTTTCCTTCTCAACCAATTTGTGGTGGAATGATCCATGCATTTTGGATTGCTTGCTTGAAACTGGGGGGGGGGGGGTGATTACAGAAGCGCGCAGCAGTTCTTTCTAAAACATTTAAGAACTAAAGAATGGGGACGACAACCAGGGCTTATGGTTGCCAGTTGATAGATGACATCAAATTCAATATCATACGTGAAAGGAAAGAAACTTTGGTGGATTACGTTCATTCCGTATAGTACTGCAGTTGGCAATTTAGCATTTTTTCTTGTGTGTATTCCAAGTTGCCTTGACTAGTAGGTTAAATTAAACTTGTGGTTATATTTCGTATGCCTTGCATTGCCAACAGTCTAAACAAAACTTAAGTATTTAATGAAACCGTATTTTTTTTTTTTGGGGGGGGGGGCGGGTGTTGCGGGCAGATTCGGCCTAATCATGACAACAAAAATTTGAAGGAATATTCGAATATTTTTTCGCGAATATTTTAATGTGCTTTTTCCCTATTCGTCCGATCCCTTACGTAAACATTGCTAGTGGTAGTAGTTCTACTTACATAAGTAAGAACCAAAGGCCTTTGTTTTCTTACTTACTACGTTTTCTTACTTACCCCACTCCTGCATTTTCAATGCCTAGAATTATTTTTTCTTATTTAAAAAAATAATTGTTATTAATTTAAAGTGTGAAATAGTTTAATACTACTTTAGAAACTATTTGGATACGTAAACATGAACAGCGATTGTATTTTCACTACTTAAGAAAGATCCAAAGACCTTCATTTTCTTACTTACGTAAGTAAGAAACCCACGCCTTCGTTTTCTTACTTACGTAAGTAAAAAACCCACGCCTAGCCGTGGTTCTTTCTACTGGTAATACAACGATTTAATTGTTGCAGCATTGTTGCAGCAGTGTGTCTTGATGATATAAATCCACTGCTGCAACAATGGTCCAACAATGATAGAGTTGGACAAAGCATGTGTGAATGTTATCTCTTTGACACAATCCGTCAGGGCTTGCGGTCGGGCTATTTGCACCAGCACCATGTGAGAATGGCAGGCTGAGTGGGACGTAGCCCCGACCAGTCGTGCACTTTTGGCAATTCAAGCAGTGTGTACATGTGAATCGTTGCTTAATGATCTGCCGTAGTAGGCAGCCCATCTGATGTCCAGGCTACCGATTAGCCATAACCAGTTGCAGCACCGTCAGTTACCTCTGGGGTGGAGTAAGGTCTGCTAACTGCACGAGATAAGGTGCGGAGAACTCTGTAACCCACTTCTTGCTTCATTGTCCAAAGCATGCGTCTGCGAGACGGAAATTAGGTTTATGGATTGATCAGAGCATCTCTCTCGCGGATCGTCTATGCTCTGTTAGGCTGAAGGCATGGTCAAATGTTTGCTGACTATAACCGGGTATTGCAAGTCAACCAGTACGTTCCTGAAGGTCTGTGTGTTCCTCTGATGATTAGGTCTCTGGGATCTGTAGTTTGTACACAGTGTGAGAGGGAAGGTTTATGTAACTTCAGGCTGTTAAGTGATTCATGTGCCTTTTGTTTTGGTTGAATGTGAAGTTGGTTGTTACGGCACTGTATTTAGATTGGGAAGGGCACTTAGCTGTGGGCCCCGATTATAAATTTATTTCAGCCACAAGGGAGCAATGAAGAGCCTCGTGCACCTGAAGTTTAAAGTGGTTGTTAAAGTGATTGTTTGAGGCTCTCTTAAAAGTAGTAGTCTTGTGTTCGACGATCTTACTATGTAGAATTTTCACGTGTAGTGTCATTGTTGGCCTTATTTAGACTCCTAAACGCGAAAAGAATGATTGACATCCATTTTATCAACTAAGAGGGGAAACTATCACCTTAGTTAGAGGTCTTATCCGTAGGAGTTGGCATAAAACACGTAAACAAACAAATCATACGTTTTGAATGTTGCATGTGACAAACTGTCGCGTCGAGGAATGTGGTGAACTAAATGTTAGCAATTAGCCTTCCGCCAAATAATCTTTACATCAATTTTGTGATGCTCTAGAGGATCGAAGATATTATAATGAAACTTGTAGCAACGCCAACAGTGTGAGTGAAGGGAACGATAGGCCTAGTTTCACCTATGTAAAACCTTAAAATATTTAAATTCGTTTCAATAATGAATATACATGACGTAGAACAGCGTGAAGTGTTCTACCTTGTAACTTTTAGTTGAACGATTACTAATCAGTGTTTCTTCTTTTCATTTAGCTCTAAAACAGACACTAGCAAGACTTGAAACGTACTAGTTTTTCCTGGAGTTATATGCTTCCTTTTTTAGTTTTTGGTCTATTATCGGAAAAATAGTCAAAAGTCAATTGAATTTTACCTTAGCTTGTGGTTGAGGTATAAATTTAGAATGCCGGAAGTTATTGCTAATTTCAGCGGCAAATTATACGTAAAACAATATTAAATAAGAAATCAATGAACCTTTCATAAGAGGTATATATCAACTCTTCGTATTTTGTTAATTTCAAAGCTAGATTATTCCCTCATTGGAGCAGGCAGTGATGCCAAGAGGTCCGGGCTTATGGTTTTAAATTATTTGTGAGTCCCTTCCCCATTAAGGTTTGTAAGCAATCTGAGGCTTTTATTTTTGCATTTTGTGACTTTTACGTTTGAATCCGAATATACATTCATGTCCAGGGACCCTCATAACCCAGGGACAGTGTGTAACTAACTAAGCATGCTCAACATCCTTCTGGAAGTTTTATTGTTGCCTGAACTGATGAGACGGGTTCTCTTGAAGCACGTTCTTAGGAATCGAAGCCGCATTCCCCGTCTGCTCAGCCCTGGATACAGAGAAAGGCCAGTGTTGGGGGAGAGCTTAGTGACAGGGGCTTGCTGTCAATAACCAGTTTTTTTACTCTTGCAAAAGGATTTAAAATTTGGAGTGTTTTACTTAATTCCAAACGCTTAAAACTCCTTAAAAATGTGTTGCTACGTTAACCCTACAAAGAGAGGAGAAAAATTAGTTTGATACAACTTTTTTTTCAAGTGTTTACTAAAAATGTTAGACACTGAAGTTTATTTGCATTGAATACTTTTTGCCTCGTTTTTTTGTTCTATTTTAACCAAAAAATGCCAGCAAGGAACTGTTGCTTGTAGCAGGGAAAGTAGCTAAAGAATAAAGCAAAACACCAGGATAAACCGGTACCTGCCATGAGACAGTACCTACCGAAACCATCAACCTAATCCATCAAAATTTAGAGACAGTTTGGTATGGTACCACCAAATACACCAGCAACCTCAACACAGGTTTTTAAATGTCTAAAATAGAGGCAAACTACTTCATAACTTACTTGTAGACATTTATTACACAGTAAACATATCCATTCATAAATTTGCTTTTTTTCTTTTGTTCTAAACATGTCGGTTCACCGGAAGTGATTAGGGCATATTTCAACGTGACTGGTCGATCCATCCGAAGTTAGAAATAACGGTGGAAATTAACCACATCTTGGGATTGTTGTGGCTGTTTACCCATCAGTTGCGTAGAGGTTCAACGTCACTTCCCCTCTTTGGGACATTCCGTGGCTACGACTGCCTTTCCAGACGTCAAGTGTGGAGCCAAAGTGTCTGCAAACTGTTGATGTTTTCGGGGATTAGGTTGATGGTTTTGGAAGGTGGTGATAGTTCATCGTACTATGTTGCACAATAGCACCACTTAACAACTCTGAAATAAATGAGTGAATTGGCTGTGGGAAGTGGGGTGCCTAGTCACAAACTGGAGCATTACATTGGCTTGTACTGCATATGCATAACATTGGGATGGAGTAATACTTGAATAGACGGATCAAAACTAAATCCACGTTGTCGTACCTTATTGGTTCTTTAAACGAAAACAAACAAAACCCGACTTTGGAATGAAATCACAAACCAGAATGCAGATAGCAAAACCACAATGTTCGTCAATTTTAGTTCGAGCTGTTAAGGAGAATAGAGAGGTTATATCCATTAACATCGACAGTTGAATAGGTTTGGAACAGAGTTGGTGCCTGCAATGGGAAAATAAGGGGCTGCATAGACTACCTAGTCACAACCGGTATTCTGTACATTTCCGTCACCTCCCGCAATGTTGAGGTGCACCTCTTATCACGCACTGCAACAGTAATCTCTATTATAGAGTATGTCCCAGAAAGGGAGCGAGGTGGCCTGATGGTTAGCATGACAGTCTCCAGTGCCAGAGGTCCCGGGTTCGAATATGGCCTTAGCCATACCTGGCATTTTCGGGCAGAGAAAGGCCCTGTGATGTCTCGTGCTCATGTCGATTGTGGCATGTAAAAGAACCTAGGATTTCCGATAGGATTTACCTAGCAAAATTGACCCTCTCTCCTTCTGGCACCATGACTAACGCTGGGTGCGCGTCAAAAAGCTACAGTATGTCCCAGAAGTCCCGTCCACCCAAAATAAAGGGTTATATTAATGCAAAAGGAGTATCCATCACAATTGCCGGTTATAATTGAGTAAGCTTTCAGGACTACTTTTTTATTTCCGGCATACTTATCAGCTTAACAACAAATTTTTAACTGCCGTTTTAATTTCATAAATAGCAGCTAACGAAGAATTGGGTTCGAAAGTAGGCTTATTCATCCATGCAACACGGTGTCGAGACGATTTTAATGAAGGTAATGTGTCGTGAGAAATCCTATTAGCTATAAGGAAGCAACGAGGTTTAAGTGCAGTGCTTTTTAAGTAATGTTTGGACGCTGAATCTAATGGTGACAACCGTTTATCTCTATCTGGTACTGCTCCAGAGTTGAAAAAGGCAATGTATGAACAAATTCGGTGCTAGTATCTTCCCAGCCATTTTGGGTTCACAGAAGACTAAAATCGCAAATTACCAGCACAAAGAAATGGTTAATTTCCATTTCTTTTTACCGCAATATTTTGGCCGACGTAGTTTTAGTTACCAATGAAGAAATGTGTCTTGCTAAATCAAATAAAAATTTATCTTGCTAAATAAAAACGGTCCACGATCGTCAAATAACAGTAATTAAAACAGTAAAATAAAAGACATTTTAATAGCATGGCGAAATCTACTGTATAATAAACATGCCGGAAAAGAATTATCTTGTGTGCCTACAGGGCACGAAGGGTTGGTTCCACTTCTGATTTTTGAACATAGAATTATAAATTGAAGCCTAAGCCAACTATTTAGGAGTACAGTTAAAAAAATGATTATATTGACTGTACTTGGACTGTTCACTTCGTCACTGACTTCATTTGGGCAAAGAACTAAAATATATGTCTATCCTTTACTAGCTGCTAAACTCAAAGTCCCGTAACTTCGTTTTACAGTTTCTCAATGGTACATACTGCAAGTTATTAATCTACAGTCTATTCCTCCAACAGTGCCCTAAGAAAAACTAGTAAGCATACTGGTAATAGGTATATTGGCGGTCTACTTGCAGTATTCTTATATTTCAAATGCAATTTATAGAATTAATATCACAACTATAGGCCTATTTACGTGTAGCACCTTCCAATGGAGTGCAGGAATATTAAAGCTGTTTGCTGTAATAGATCCAAGTGTCTACTGGTCGTCATGCTGATACACCTTTTATCAGGAGAGGACAGAGTTAATTAAGATCATTGAATCTTGGCAGCAACACAGCAATTATATGGCTTTTAAAAAATTTCTACCTTCTCAGTCTTGTTTACCCCTACTACCGAACTAATTAATCTATAGATTATTTTACCCCAATACGCGGACTACTACAGTCGTATGCTGGCACTTACATGGATTCTCGTTTGGTTAGGTCTATGATTGTTTGATTTGTGAATAATCTAGGACCAGTACGCCATGTGACAGTAATAAGTGAAAATGCTAGTACCCTTCAGGTAAAATTGGCAGAACTAGTAATTTTCTTTCTTACCGTGTTTACATATGTATTCACTATTTAAGTCCAGTAGGTATACATACAATGGCACGCAACTGTTTTGTGATCGCTTTGAAACCAAATGGACTTTGCTAGGGTAGCGAGATTCTGTTGAATTTTGTTTATACAGTTACTTTGGCAAGACACACACATTGCTACGCTGTGAGAAGCTGCTTAATTTATTTATTCAGTAACTCTGGAAAGAGATGGACATTGCTAGAGCAGTAAGAAACTATTTTATTCATGTGATTCCCCTGGAAAGAAATAAAAAGTTATAATCTTATGTCACGCTGTATACAGTGTAGTGCCCAGAAGTCACGTTCATTCACCCCTATAATTGAAATGGTTTAAACATCCTTAACTAATTACAAAGAACACTACCACACATCTTGTTTTCTGCATTTATTTATTCAAGTTCATGCATACAATAACCACTCGCCTTACTTGGTAAGTTGTGATGATGGCTTTTCTATTAAGCAAAACATGAAATGGCATTGTGTAACTGACCTACTCAACTAGCAGAGGAACAGATTAAAGCAATTTTTAGCGAACCAGCACCTTAAGTTTTTTCCCTCTTCTTGATGGTGTTTCCAAAAAAAGCCTATCAAAATACCTCGAAATTTATGGATCAGAGAAATTTAAGACATTGATACCAGACACTAGAATTGGTGACGGTTTATATCAGCAAGAAAGCTTCTGACACCACTATATCTAGGATAATGTCTAGGACAAGAAGCAGACCGAGGTAGGTGGGCATTTTTGGGAAGAGGGCGATATAGGGAGACTGAAACCTGCATGAAAGGGCACACAAACAGATAAAAGGAGACAAGTATTATAAGATCGAAGTCAGTGGCTAACTTCATCACTGCTAAGTGGTTCAGGTGAATTTACACATGACACAAGGGGCAACTTCATTGGCGTCTCTTCTTCTCTTGGTAGTATATAAATTGACAGAAGATACACATTCGCTAACGATTTATTATAATAGTGTTCCAGTTCTCAATCGCCTCATCGTTCTGAATGGATATGGGCACATCTTCGATGGTTGCTAGACATGACTTCTTACTACGCTGCTGTAGTTGGCTTATTAGGTCTTTTTTATATGCTCGCCAAGTTGCACGCTGCATAAATTCGTCGTACACGTGTTTGTGGGTTGGAATGTTGCACTTCAGTTTCTCTCTTAAGAGTGCTAACCAGGAGGAATGTCCCTGTAATTGTAGATACCTGAGAGGGATTTGAAGGCATTCTGCCTTCCCCCAGGACACCACGTAACGTTCCAACAAATCTTCACCTGCAATAATAATGGTAAATCAGTGTAGGCTAGTAGGAATGCATAGTCAGACGAAAAGAAAATTAGTAAAATTAAAATATTAAATATTAGAAAAGGGTGGCTGGATTCAAGGAGAATTAGGGACTACCAGGTAATCCCTTGTGAATTTACCAGGGAAAGACTTACTAGATTGGATTTATGATCACTTAGCCCTAGGAAAAACTTCACACTAGTTAATTTAATTGGTTTTAATAAACACAATCCACACGCAGCTACAGGTATAATTACAGTGTGTCAAATCTTACTCAATCTAACACAAATTAAAGATTGT
Organism: Lithobius niger; assembly: GCA_023313725.1. Classification (NCBI taxonomy): domain Eukaryota; kingdom Metazoa; phylum Arthropoda; class Chilopoda; order Lithobiomorpha; family Lithobiidae; genus Lithobius; species Lithobius niger. Next base: position 13,301 of record JAHWFP010209672.1, read on the forward strand.
AGGTCTTCTTCTGAAAAATCACCATTTCTAGTCAAATAATAATTCCAACGTCCTATAACCGTTTTGAACTTTTCTAAACAAATCGTAGAAGAAATAGTACATCTCATGCATGGTTTGGTACCACCCTCTCTTTTTATCTGACGTTGTTGCATTTAATAAAGGTCTCTTTAGTGTATGACAATTTATGTTTGTGGCGTTTGGGACGGTGCCTTACAGCTCTTTTAAAAAGAAACGGAAAACCTACATTTATACAAATTAAGTTAGATGTGTTAATTATTACCACCAATGCATCGTCATCTAATGACAAATATTTGCACATTAAGAAGTGTTACAAAACTGTGCTAGAGTACAAACTTGTTGCTGTTAGATAGCTATCTGGATCTATGAAACAAAAAAACGATAATGAAATTTGAAATTAAACAGTGCTCTCTTTGGAGAAATCAGTTGTATTGATAATTGATCACGATCCCATTCTTCCTAACAGCTAAATTTAAGCATATTTGGAAATAAAAGGATCCAGGTCCAAACGAAACGTGTGGACTAAATTAGTCTAAAATGACTTTTGATCTACCATTCAATGCAGGAACGTAAAATGGTTTTATAGAGTGAAGGGTGGCACTTGATGATCTTATAAACAAGTAAAACAAATAGAATTTCGTCGAGCTGCATCCTCATCGTTTTCACTGCAAAAATCTTTCTTGAAATGCAAGAGATGCATCCTAACGAATTTTGTTTAATTGTTTGTAAAGAAAGGTGTGCAGTGCCATTTGACTTTGATCTCTCTTTAAGTCCTTCAATTATTATTCCTAGGATTAAATACTACGGAGAAAATACAATCAAGTTTAGGGATTCTCTGCTTGACAGGCAAAGTTAGGATTCTTAAGTTGTTTGGGAGGATGAATTATTCCCCGTGATGGATATGTCAATGACTGAGATGCATGTTAGCACACTCGCAGAGCCCTCATCAGCAGTACGGAGCTAATCTTCAAATAACTACCTACCAACTTGCTACTATCAGCGATGATCGTTACTTAGAATACTGTTGCTAAAAAGAATCACGCCGCAGTGAATTTACGTTTTAAACGAACATTTTTGTCTACGAGATCTTTTCTAGTTACAATTGAATGAGAGGCACCAAAACGATCGAGCCCAAACGGTCACAGCTCAGTGGCCCTATCATGAGGGCTGTCAGTATCAACAACTGCCGACATATGTTGTCTGCACATTTTTATCGTTTTTCATCAGTGCTGTAGTCGTGCCACAAGACCTCACACGCAAATAGCACAAGACAGGAACAAAGCAGTCTGCCAGAAATGCTCATAGTTCCGAAAACCCCAATTACAAACAAAAATGTCAAGTACGGAGTTATATGATTGAAGTTAAACTTTACTTGTTATAAGGTACATGGATAAAAATTGATGACTTTTAATTTGAAATAATCAAATGATCAACTGAGAAAACTGCAGCCGTTTAAGTCCTGTTGTGCTATACATTTTAAATATATGAATCGTAAAACACAATAGCACTTAAACAGATGCAATTTTCTGAATTGTACGTTTGACGTTTGACGTTTTTGTTTGTAATCCGTGTACCTTTTTTACGGCCATGGCGACGTGCTACAAAGGTTTATAGATGCAGTCGATTGTTGCTGCCCACTATGAAATAATTCAACTCAGCTCTGAAAGCCTGCATCAACGAAATAAATACGCCATTCTATAGTTTCTATATTGAAGCCACCTACCAACACTAAAATAGTCACCCTTGGAATGTGTCATAATGTGGAGGAATCTGCGGACAATTGTCGATGAGACTGGTTGATTCAAAAGGGCGTCTTTCGCTTTAGTTGTTGGTGGAACTGGGATCAAAGTCACACCTCCGTGAGTTTTGCTATCAGGACATGCCACAAAGCGCACAATTTCCACAACTCGGCATTTTCCATCGGCCACGAAGTAAACGTGTTCAGGACGTTCTTCAATGTTGCCCACCACGACCTGAAACCAATTTAAAAAATAACTTGTGGAGTAAAGTACACTTGACAGTGATTGGCCCTGCTTGTATGAAAAAGTTGTCCAACTGTTTAAACGTTGTTCTATTATTTAATGATAACTTTGATAATTGTCTTTTAAAGTTATACAGATAAAAGTTTTAAAAAGTACAAAATTATTGTTTATTTCATGCGAATCTTACGAAAATTGAATTTCTGCCTACTAGAGTACTTGAGCATTCAATCCCGGGATCTCGAATCTTTGGTGCCCGGGATCTCTGTTTAATAATTGTTTAATAAAAAAATTAATAAACCGGAATTATTGCTACCTAAATCCATTTTTCCGGCATAGAAAAAAGCTAAATTCTTGTAAAAAAGTTAATAACTCTTTTTTCCCCGTGATTTTAATGTTCCCTTCCTCTTGTCTATAGACTCGAGTCGAACTACTAATAACCTCTGAATTCTAGTTCAAGGTTGGAACTAAAAAATTCTTCAGTGTCCTTGCAGCACCATCAAAGAAAATGGAAAAAAAGTTAACACGCAATTACAAACGCACACAAAAAATATACTAAAGAGTGTTATTTTGTTTATTTGCCTCGTTGGTGAAAGGAATGCAAAAACGGTGCTTATATTAAGCCTCAACGTGAACTTTCATGTTACATCAAACTTTGAAACCCTATAGTTGCTTCCGGAATTGACATAAACTAACGAAATTTGGTAGCTGGAGTGGTTCCTTAACTATTTCACGGCATCAAAAATTTTAATGAGAACAATAGAACCATTTGGCCTCCACAGCATGGCCATTTCTTGTTGCTGTTGTTCTTGTTGTTGGTATTCCATGCCCTCACATGGAGATCGAACCTTTGAACTGATGTAAACAACCTGATTGGAGTTCGTAAGAAAACGAAACGCTTTTGGGACAACAGTATAAAACCACCATTCAGATTTTACTTAAGACTATAGATCAGATTATTGCTATGGTACTTGGCTATTACTACGGCTATTGTATTGCAACAGCTTAGGTATTACTAAGGCTGTTGTATTACTATGGCTTGAATATAACTAAGCCTTGATTTTTACTTGTTGTCCCTTATATTATATAAACTAATTTTTATTTGCAATCTCTATGGTCTCCAATAACACATTCGTGGCCTCTTAATGCTTCATTAAAAACACATACACAGTAGCCATTAAGTGCTGGTGAAACAACGAAATCACGACGTTTCGGTTTTAAGGTCGAAACAGTTTTCAGGTGAAGGTTTTAAAACATGTCAAACAACTTAAAAATAAAAATTAAAATTAATAAAATAACAGCAGAGCAGGGCCATGGAAATAACACTTGCTATTCATAAGGATGCAAGGTTCCATGCTAAAAACTAAAACCATAAAACTAAATAAAATAAAAGTCTGCACAATTCGAAAGAATGTGCCAACAGTCACACCTAACTCGCCCAAGTCTGCTAGTCGAATGAGAGAGAATTCGGTCTGCTATGCTTTAAATAGTGGGTCCCTGGGATTTTGATTGGTGGAAATGTGTTGATGCCAGCGTCATTGCATGACTTAATGTAGTCTTGTAGGTGATTGCTGTAGGTTTTAAGTGATTATGAACAGGTGGTTTGGTTAAATGAATACAAAGTGCTTCCAAGTTTTCTCGTTTTTTGGTGTGATGAATTTGAAATAAAATTTTTGTTTGCGAAATTTCGGATTCATGCCCTGTTTTTTTGAAAGTGGTGAACCAGTGAGTTTTCTTGTTTCATTAATTTAAAGTTTGATTTGTGTGAACTAAATCGTTTACATATTTCCTGTTTACTTTGGCCTACATATGTGGCTGTGCATCCAGAATGGGCACAAGGTATGCTATAAATGGTGTCTTTTGTAAATCTGGCAGGAATATTGTAGTACTGGTATTGGGAGGGGAGGGGGGTAGGCTGAAGTTGGCTGTGAAGAGCGCGGCTACTTTTACTCACAAGGCGCTCATTATCGGTGTTTCATTAATTTAAAGTTTGATTTGTGGGAACTAAGTCGTTTACATATTTCCTGTTTACTTTGGCCTACATAGGTGGGTTGTGCATCAAGAAAGGTAACAAGGTATGCTATAAATGGTGTCTTCTGTAAATCTGGCAGGAATATTGTAGTACTGGTATTGGGAGGGAAGGGGAGGCTGAAGTTGGCTGTGAAAAGTGCGGCTAGTTATCAGTGTATAACTTCTTGCGAAGTGGTTCAGTAACTCCCCTTATGTAAGGCGCAACAAGAAATCCGGTTTTATGTTGTTTCCGAGAGGTGGAGAGCCAATTAAAGTTATTATATTTACTGATAGTGGGTAACGGAAACTCATTGCTAAGGTACTTATGGAAGATTATTTGAATTCTTCAAGCTAAACAAGCTTATTGGTGGAATGGGCGTAAATTCGGCGCAGCTAGCTTTTTAGCCCAGCTACTAGATAAATTGGGTCTTCGTATGATTGAAAGTTATTAGTCCTGGTTATTTGGGTTGGCTTACGAAACTGAACAGTTTCACTATTGTGGCTATTCGTAAAGAATGTAATATCAAGAAAAGCAAACAACAATTTTATTTCAAATTCCTCACACCAAAATGCGCGAAAACTTGGAAACACTTTGTATTCATTTAACCAAACCACCTGTTCATAATCACTTAATACCTACAGCCAATCACCTACAAGACTACATTAAGTTGTTCAATGACGCTGGCATCAACACATTTCCACCAATCAAAATCCAGGGACCCACTATTTAAAGCATGGCCGACCGAATTCACTCATTCTACCAGCAGACTTGGGTGAGTTAGGTGTGACTGTTGGCACATTCTTTCGAATTGTGCTGACTTATTTTATTTGGTTTTAGTTTTTAGCATGAAACCTTGCATCCTTTTCATGGCCCTGCTCTGCTGTTATTTTAATAATTTTTATTTTTATTTTGTTTTAAAGTTGTTTCACATGATTTAAACCCTTCACCTGAAAACGGTTCCGACCTTGGAACCGAAACGTCGTGATTTTGTTGTTTCATCAGCACTTGATGGCTACTCTGTACGTGTTTTTAATTACTAAAGTGCTTTTTAACTTTCTTTTTCTTAATGCTTCATGACATTAATAGACCACGATAATGTTGTACAGTTATTGCAAATAAAAATTAGTCTTAACTAATGTAAGGGAAACCAAGTCAAACCAAGCCATAGTAATACTCAAGCCGTAGTAAAATATGAATGGTGCTTTTATAGTTTTGTCCCAAAAGCGTCGTGATTTCGTTGTTTCATCAGCACTTGATGGCTACTCTGTATGTGTTTTTAATTACTAAAGTGCTTTTTAACTTTCTGCGTTTTCTTAATGCTTCATGACATTAATAGACCACGATAGTGTTGTACAGTTATTGCAAATAAAAATTAGTCTTAACTAATGTAAGGGAAACCAAGTCAAACCAAGCCATAGTAATACTCAAGTCGCAGTAAAATATGAATAGTGCTTTTATAGTTTTGTCCCAAGAGTGTTTTATTTTTTGACGTTCTCCAATCACGTTGTGTATGTAAGGTTAGCTGAGCTCAATTCCATAGTTTTCCTTTCTTCCAACTGATCCGCCAAAGAAACAATTTATCACGAGTAGATTTTTAATTGTGACGTTGCTTTATTCTTGGCCAATCCCCTGTACTTTTTTAAAAAATACACGAAAACACAGAAACTGTGATAATGTAACGTCCCATTCCGATGAAAGATGATATTATTTTAGGCGGAGAATAAGGGCGCTAGCATTTATTCTGCAACATTTATTACCATTGCGTGCAACAGTGATGAGGAGGATACTACATTTTTACCTCCAATAGATAGATACACAACACAAACCTCCGTGGCTGCTTAGGAGTGCTTATTGTTGCGTCGTGAGCCTTTGTTGTAAACAGTGGTTATTAGTTTCTTGTACTTGTACTTGATGGTTGCTGCACTGGGACTTAGTTTTGTTGGTACGTGTAGGTACGGTCATAGGATTGTTTTGAATGAACAGTAATGCACTTACAATGACTTAATGTTATTGCATTAGCTGAAAATAAGTCAAGTCTAAGAAAGGATGCATTTAACGTCGCTTAAAATGTCATGGCATTTATACCTCTACTTGCCACAATCAAGTATGGGGTACAGTGTTACGTCATTGCTGATACATTTTTGTTTGATTAAAACTTCTCCTGACACGCACTAGCAATGCCAAGTCGAGAGCAGAAACATTACAATCAAACATAAGTACACCTTTGGGCATATAAAATGATCGCACTGTATCGAGGTTCAAGTAGCTCGACAGCAATGCAAACCTTTTCATTGTTGTAAATAAGCACATACGTCACTAATGGCGGAAGGAATTCTCCATTGTTGATGCCAAAGAGTGGCATTGTTGAATGGCATTGTTTAAACCCCGGAATAACGAAAACGATCATTTTTTATGCCTAAAGGTGTACATGAAACCTATTGCCAATGTTTGCAACAAGACTCCTGGGCTTCTTCTTGTAGGTCATTGTTGCATCTCTCGGAAGGCCAAATGCTGTATCCCCTTCACCATTGTTTGAAACAGAGGTATTAAGAATTACTTATTAAAGCAGAATTAAGTTGTTTGAAATCCCATTATGGACTACCTGTGTTCAGTTCATGGAGTACGTGCTAGACGCTTGAGTGTTACGTGCACTTTTTCGTTGAGAGGACGGAATTGTGGGAAACGTCAAATGTCCATCTCCTGCCCAAGTTATTATCGTACTTCATTGTTGAACGTGCTGAAATGAAAACTGTCCATGTCTCGAGAAGGGAAAGACGGAGAGGGGAAGATAGTTTCATCGACCTAGAAATTTCCATAGACTATTCAGTCAATTTTCATATTGCTAATGTGTTTCACTCCCGACTATTTAGCACAACAGATACAGCCTAAATCCAGACAAATTGAGAAATATCATGTAAACGTGACTTTATTTTCTAAATTCATTAGCCCGTAGGAATTTGGAAATGGGATGGACCTGACGCAGATGCAGGGTTTTCTATGTCAACCAGGAATATAGAATGAAAGCGACCTCTCGTGGCAATTTATTTATAAGGATAGCTATTGATATGATCAAATACGTACTATTCGAATAATACGAAGTGGAAACACCATGTGAGAACAATTTTAAGTGTGCAGCTGAATTCACACTCGAGCTGCTACCGAACATGCCATCTTAATATCATGACCACGACTCTGTCCTCTTTAGCTATACATTTCTTTAGTTTATCCGAGATGCGATAAACTGAGCGGTTGTGTTAAGTAAATATAGTTAACCCCATAGTTGCATTGGCGTGTATATTAGCCTTAACACAGAAGACACAGACTTGTGATTCTGGGTATTCTTAATAGAAACTACAATTATTAGTACCTTATTGTTGTCATACTTGATGAGTTTCGAATTGTTGCTACAATGTTCCAGTTGATCCTTTCCCCATGATTGGAATGCTGACAAATTGCACATGGCTTCGTAAAGGTACAACCAAAGATGTTCCTCTTTGTCCTTCAATAGTAAATCAAAATCTTCTTTGTCAATAGCTAAAAGTTCTGTCTCACCTGAAAAGCATTTGTGGTAATACACATTATTTCACTGCGTTACATGCTGAAGAATTTGCCTGAAAACACGGACACTATTAGGCTATATATACGGCAGTAGCTCTCCAGGTACGTGTACGGTTTACATGTAGTAAGGATTTACTAACATTACGTTAACTCCTACCAAATTAGGACGTATTCCAGTGAAAGACAAAAGGATGAAAAGGGTGTGTTTCATGAGGATTCCTTTTGAATAGGAATGAAGAGTGTAAAGTAGAGACAAAGTTTTAGGGGCTTGGTCAAAAGAAAGCAAGACTGACTCAAATAATGACCAATTTAAAAAGTCCTGCTTTGGGCAAATCAGTTTTAAATCAGTTTTTAAATCAGTTTTTAATGCATATACTTAACCTCTTTCAGTCTAAAACGTGTACCTAATCAAGAAGACTTCCTGTAACGAAATGTTTGTTACATGAAGGACTGAGGGTTCGCAGTGAACAAAAATAAAGCAGGCTGATATCTGTCGCATTTTTAGGGGCTTGGTCAAAAGAATGTAAGATCGACTCGTATAATTACCAATCTAAGTACACCTTCAAAAAGTCCTCCTTGGGTTAAATGTCTGGAGTGAAGGGGTTAACCAATGCCTAAAGCAACTTGTAATACGTATACTTCAGCCCTGTCACACTAAGACATATACCAATGGAAGAAGATTTCCAGCGATGAAAAGAATGTTTCATGAGGGTTCGGTCATTGCAGGCATATCGAGTTTTTATAATGGGTAAAAACAGTATGGAAACGACTCGCACGATTACCAATCTATGCACACATGGAACTACATGGTAAAACCTATGTTATGAATGGGAGATGGCCATGCCATAAAACGTACAGAGGTGATTGACGCAACTAGCAAGTTGAGTGGTTTGGTAAAGTGCAGCTCAAGAGCACTCGTACTACACTCTTTTTATTACAGTTAGACATGACATCACTAGATGTACTGCACAAGATATTACATGGGTACGAATGGTGATACTGAAGGCACCACCTGTAGAGTGTAGTTAAGTTAATGGTTGCTGGTGCAACTCATCCAGTCTATACTCCCCCAAGAACGGCTGAGTGCTTACCTTACTTAAACACTAGAACATGTATTGTTTACAAACCAATATGAAAAAATTCCTCATCATCAAATCAAACCACTAGACATAAGGCATTACCCATATTAAAACCACAATGAATTACATTCGAGTATAATAGATTCACACAACCACCCCACCAACGAAAAACTAATTATTTGTAACAGAATAGCGACAGAACATTTTTCTTTCAGGAACAGGGCAGAATTCAACTCAAGGAAATCATCTCGTCAAGTAATGAATATGGCTGCTACCCCATCACACCCACCTAATATTAACATATTCGAATATCTAGACACAGCAGAACTTTCTTCTCACGTCCCGAATGATGAGGAGATTTAGGTGTAAAACCTGTGACACACTAGAATAAACAACACCCTTACAAGCATAGACAGTTTGTGACTAGATCAACCTCACGTTGCAGAGTTGGCATTTTAATATTGGGGCAGAAACGAGACTCTTTCTTGGGTGCATACCTCTAATTTCTGCAGACAGTAAGAGAGGAATACATTCAATATTAGATGGATTATTCACCAGAAAACTAGGTAAGTTATTGGAAGTGGATAGCAAAACTAGCATCAACAAGCCTTGAAGTTTCATTAACAACATCGCACCAGAAGGCGTAGAAGTAAACAAACCAGGCATGTCACCTTGAGGAAAATCCAAAGTGATTTTCCTTAAGCATAAGTGGCGAATGTGACACTTCCAGGCAAAATACTGCAAGTTCTATTCTCTCGTAATCCCGTAATGCATGCACATAATTCAGTTTATTTCCAAGGCAAAAGTCTGGAGCGAAAATTGGTTGGGCAACTACAAAACTTTGTTCTTGTTTATGTAAAGTAGTTAACATTTTGGTTTGGTTGGTTTTCTTCAACCCCGTCTTCTTTTTATTTGGCAGGACGAGACTTTGGCACATGTGGTATTACTATCATGTATACTACATCGAGCAATACCACCTCTCGTTTATGTCACTCCTGGTCAAAGTAAGTAACTCTACAGAGATTCAACTATGTCATCAAGTTTGTAAAATCGAAAATGTATCACATTAGGGTTTTACCTATACATACAGTAATTTTCCATAGTAGGATTTGCAAAAACCTACATCCTCCTCATTGGTTTTTGCTACAGAGAGCAGGAAAAAAAATCTTTTTATATACTATACGAAATTTTAATTTGGAAAAAATGATGATGTTGGAAAACATTTGGGGTAAATTTGCTTAACTTTTCTCATTTTCGTTAATTTCTTGTGTTTTAATAATAATAAGTTGTTTGAACACCAGTTAGGGTGTAAAGGAAACGGCAGGGCTGAGAGCCGCTTACACCGATCCATACATTTTAAAAACATAAAACATCAGATAAAACAAAATTCCGGTCTTTTTAGGAAACGTTTCAGATCAACTTGCCCCAGACGATGACGGAAAGCATCCACAGTAGCCACCGAAACGACATCCGTAGGAAGAGAGTTCCATGGTGTGACAACCCTTACTGCAAAAAAGGATTTGCGGACCTCCAAATTGGCTGGCCGTTTCACGAGTTTATACATATGTCCTCGAGTGTGTTTCATCGTTGATAACTCGAATAAAGGGATATCTATAGGTAGAAATCCTCTTACAATTTTAAAGGTAAGAATAAGATCCGCCTTTAGACGACGTAGTTCAAGGGAGTGGAGTTTAGGACGGTGTAAGCGGGTCGCGTATTGTAGATTTTTGAAGCCCTTCAAGGACTTGGTGTAACGGCGCTGGACCGATTCAAGATGATCAATATCCTTTAGAAGATTTGGAGCCCAAACTTGGCAAGCATACTCAAGCAATGGCCTGACATAAACTTTAAAAGCCCAGAGCAGGATATGCGTGTCACCCGAAGCAAAAACGCGTCTAACAATATATAGGCGATTAAGAGCACTGTTTACAATGTGGTTACAATGCATCGTTTGTTTAAGGGTGGAACAAAACCAGACACCTAAACTTCTCACTGAAGAAACATCTGGCAACACGGTGCGGTCCATACTGTAAGAGTGACACTGGTTTCTGTTTCCTATGTGGAATGACGTACATTTTGAATTTGCGATGGGCAATTGCCACTTAATTGACCAGCTATAAACTTCATTAATCTCCCTTTGAAGGAGACAAGCACCATTGTCATCTAATATGGGAGAATGGCTGATCAAATCATCAGCAAACTTACTTTGTTCGCAAGTGTTGGAGCTACTAGAAAGATCATTAAGGTAAATTACGAAAAGGAGAGGTCCAAGAACCGATCCCTGGGGCACTCCGCTAATAATGTTCAATGAAGTTGATGGTGAGCCTTCCACCATGACAAATTGGGTTCTATTCGACAGAAAGGCTTTAAGCCACCTCAAAAGCATTCCCCCAAAACCAAAATGATCGAATTTCATTAATAATTTACGGTGGACAACCGACTCGAATGCCTTCTTAAAATAAAAAAGAATCACATAGAATCACATCAGTCGCAACTCCGATGTCGAGTACCTCGAACCAGGTGTCCAGGGCTTTCAAAAGCTGCAAAGTGGTTGACCTTCCTGGCAAGAAGCCAAATTGATCGGGCTGTATAAGATTTGTTTTCTTAGAAAATCGGAGCATGTGTTCCCGTATAATCTGTTCCATAACCTTACAAGAAACTGAAGTCAAAGAAATGGGCTTATAGTTTCCAGGGTCAGCCGCGTTACCCTTTTTGAAAATTGGGACCACCTTGGCTGTAGACCAGACTGAGGGTAAAGTACTGGCTTCAAAGGATAAGTTAAAAATGTGAACCAAGGGTTTGCATATAAAATTACGGATTTCGCGAAACAAAAATGCGGAGTGCCCATCAGGTCCTACAGCATGGCTAGGTTTTAGATTGGTGAGGGCGGCCAGCACATTTTGTTCGGTAAACTGCACCAAATCGCACCTGTCAGCAATCTGATTACAGTCTAAAGCTTGGCAGGGTTGATTGTCATCTGCAACTCCATTTGATACAAAACATGAGTTGAAGATGTTGGCTTTGCACTTGGAATCAGTCACCAAAACATTATCCTTCAGAAGTGGAGGAATGGTTCTAGAAGAAGCTGTTTTGGATTTATACACTCTAAAAAGAGAATTAGTTGAGCACTCGGTAAGAAGCTTAGTCTCCTTTATTTTAAGGTGCGTGCTCAGTGACATTGCATAAACCCTGCGACACTCATTAAACCTTTGAAGATGTGAAACAGACCTGTCTGATTTATAGAGTTTCCAAGCTGCAAGTTTTTTTCACCGTGCCTTAGTAATCTCGACTGGTAAGTTACTCCTACGTAAAGTCTTGGTTTGCAGAGTTTTACTACAATTTTTTATCCCATTCGCAATAATATTAGAAAAGCTGGTCCAAGCTTCTAAACATTGGTGTCTATTTCAAGAACAACTTTCCAATTTATCATAGACAGTTCAGTTTTGAGTGCATTGAAGTCAATTCCTCGACCAGTGATGCTTCGTTTACAATTTGACTGTTTCACATTCAACTTAAACTCGACAGTATGGTGGTCGCTCAGGCCTAGGTTTGGACCCAGCTCAATGCCGAACACCAATCGGTCATCATTTGAAAAAATCAGATCTAAGGTTTTGTTTCCCCTAGTTGATTCCGTGACTAGTTGTTTAAGGCGCGATTCCATTAAATCGCTTAGAAAATGCTGTTGGTGGACATTTGAGGCACGGACCTGACTCCAGTCCACAGAGGAAAGATTGAAATCGCCCAGTACAACATGAGATAGATCGCTCAACTCAGAGGTTCTGCGCTTTTTAAGAATTCTGTTGTAGAATTGGGAAAAATTCATGAAAACAGCAATAAAATCTTCGTGAAGAATGTGTTATCTTTGAGTTCCAGAAATGAAACAGAACAGAAAGCCAAATGGGCTCTATAATTAGTAACATGTATTCCATAAAGAAGCTTAAGTCTGACTTACTTTCTGATGTTACGGTAGCTGTACGTGGAGTGTTGTGGATCAGGGCTAGTTCTCCAAAGGACTTTCCCACTCCGATCTTGCCAACTTGGCGACTCGTCATCTGTCCATATTCATCCTTCTCATCAACGTGTACGAGAAGCGTGCCTGACAGGATGAAATAAAAAGAGACTGGCATGTGACCTTGTCGAAGAATCACTCTGTTGGGTTCAAATTTCTGGTAGGTGATGACGGGAGCCATGCCACGCAAAGTTGTTTGATGGTATTGGTTGAAAAAGTCCAGTTCAAGCAGGCTTTGAAAAATGAGGTTCAATTCTTTGTCAGTTCTTAGCCAGCTGGGTTTAGCCATCATTCGTTTAACCTGTCAGGAATAAAATGAATAAACAAGTAGACAAATCAACGCTTGTTTAACATAAGGACTATATGGACTACACATGCTATGGACTGCATACCGCATAAAGGGTTGGATAGGTTTAGGACAGGATGGAATGCTTATATAAACATTATTATTCCAACCATCTATGCCTAGAAGGAGCGAAGGTGTACACTTGTTATTTTCTGAACACTAGTTGCCATAGATAAAAGTTACTTCAATGCTAAGCTTCCTATGACCTTTCTGCATATAAGGATCGCTCTTTGGCATCACTATCATACACAAAACATTTCATCACACTGGGGTCACGTTTTGAAATCTCACAAGGTCCTTCCAATCAATATTGTACGGCAATGGGCAAATGGCAAAATAAGCAAAAAGGATGATTTGACTGGTTGGTTTTAAGTTTAACGTATCTCACTTCAAATGGTTCGAGACTAAGAAAAGCCGCCGCACTTGCCTACCCCCCCCAAAAATTTTTTTTTTTCTGCGCAATACTGTAAGTAATTGTTACGGGCAAAAATTGCCTAAATCGCAATTATGTGATGTTAGCGTAGTTTCTGAGAGAATCGAATGCGATAATCTTAAAAAGTACATTTAAAACAGTCGAATCATCTCTCCTCATCATGTTTACATAGAAAGCCTTCCATAATAACCAAGCCAAACTCGCTCAAACTTGTCTTTCAGGAAAAAAGAAAAAGTATATAACCGTGAACAATCTCAACATAACGTTCCAAAAGTGTCTGCTGAGCGAAAGTGACGTCATCTTTGGATGCCAGTGATGGCTTCTATCTCGGGATGATAAATTGCTAACTCGCGCGCACGTTCCAGCATAGGTCTTTTGGCACAGACTGAGCAAATGAATACTGAAGGTGATGCATTTCGTCCTCTCCTTAAAATACTCTGTTGAGTTTTGATGGACGTTATGGACGGTAGTGATGGTTGGCCGACGTAGCAACAAATGCAGCAAACTGTTTATAGATTGACGAACTTGGTGATTATGGAAAATTGATGATGGCTGTCTCACGTGTTTATTTTCATTTAAACTCGTTGCATTGGTTAGCACGTCAGCTTATTCATGTCTAAGAGAAATGTCTTATTGAGCATTTATACAAAAGCTTAACCAGTCATCATATTGCAATGGAATTTTATTCTGTACATTAATTATCAATTTTGCTATTTACAATTTGTTTAGGCAAGTGGTTACAATTTTTATCCATCAATACATTAGTGCAAATGATTTCCACTTTTAGTACGCACGTATTGTTGGTAGTTTTGATCTCAAGGTTAATTACCGATATAGAATCATAATTTGGAATGCACAGCTGTACGCGCCGTTTCTTATCTGAAATTAGCAAATCCGTTTTTGCGTGAATTAGTCTTCCATACAGCCGAAAAGGCTAGGAATACTACAGCAACGATTTTGTCCATCCGTCCGGCACTTTTTTTCAGTGGTAGTCAGGTGGACTTTAAAAAATCTATGCGAATTAAAACATCGTTGCTTCCTTAGGGCGTAACTCAATAAAACAATAAATTTGATCATCGCATTTAACCAGTACATGAACACATGCAACCATAAAAAAAACGGATTTTGTTAACAACACACATTAGCTTCATTTAAAATACTCAAGACACCATTTTTTCTGGAAGAATAGGCCTACTCTCTAACCAATTCTACGTTAGCTTCTACTTAGGAAATTAAAACGGCTGGTGAAAATTAGGCCTAAAAGCTAACAAACCAATAATCTAAAACTAGGCCTTAAAAGCAAGCGCAGTTTTAACCAACAATTGAGATTGTTATTACTTTTAGATTATATATAGAGATTGCTGATGCAGTACATGATAGAGGTGTATGCCTCAACAATTTCGTTGAAAAAAGTGGCAGAATTGTAAAGAAGATAGTTGTTACTAGGTAGTCACTGCAGCCACTTGTTCTTAAACTGCGCCAGATTTTAAGAAAATTGGTCAGAAAGATCGATGTACGAAATTTCATGAAATCGATTCAACCATTGTGTCATGTGTACGGACTGCCAGACTAACTGAGGCACAGACAAAACGGAGCTATTAGGTGCTTATTGCTTTGCAAAACGCGCCTAAAAACCAAGTGACAATGTTTTTCAAAAATACTCCAACCTAGCAATTGAGCCATTTTAAAGTACACGAGGTGAAGACGTGTATATGTAGATTCTTGGCTGTTTTGAACACGTAGCAGTTCTAGTTTCACAGACATGCAGTTTACTGGTACCAATAGCTCAAATATTCCACGAACTACAGTTAGTTAAATTGGAAGTATGGGGGCGCCTGGAAGGACCATTTAGGCCCGGGAATATATTTATGTTGGCCCCGCTCTTTTGATACTTAGTTGAAATCAGTCATGAAAAATTTCAATAGTCCACCGACAGGACGCAGAGCATAGGCCCCACGTGAAAACTCCCATTTTCTGTATACAGCCAGTACACCCCGAGTAGAATTTTTGCTTAACGTGAATTTCCCCCAGGTGACTTGAGTTGGTGGACCTATATCCTGGATTAATTGAGATGTAGCTGATCAACAATCCTTTACTTTAGGTTAACCGTCATTCTCTTGATCAACAATCGTTCACTCTAGGTTGAGTGAGATGTTATTGACTCAGATGTCACCCTGGTTTGACTGACAGTAGGGTAAGAACGCGATTGAGCTGTCCCTCCCCGGACGGAAGTGATGTCATTACTCCCATTTCCGGTCACGTGATTAAAGTGGGGGTAATGACGTCACTTCCGGTCAGGTGATGAAAAGTGGGGATAATGATGTCACTTCCGGGTTTTCATCGATCTGGAGGATGGTGGAAAAGTGTCTTTTGCTACCTTTTTTTTCGTTCTCAATCTGTAGGATGGTGGGAAAACTATCTTTTTCTACTTTTTTTCCGTCAATTTGGGGGAGGGTAGGAAGTGACCCCCACTTTTTTAGTTTTCATCAATCTGGAGGATGGTGGGAAAGTGCCTTTTGCTACTTTTTCGCATCCTTTTCCTACCTCCATGACTCTCACTTATGACGTCAGAGTGAGGTTAATGACGTCACTTCCAGTGGAAAAGTGCCTTTTGCTACATTTCTTTCGTTTTCATGGATCTGGAGGAGGGTGGAAAAGTGTCTTTTGTTACCTTTTTTCGTTTTCATCAATCTGGAAGATAGTGGAAAAGTTTCTTTTGGTACTTTTTTTTTGTCAATCTGGAGGAGGGTGGGAAGTGATGTCATTACCCCTTTTAGTTTTCGTCGATCTGGAGGATGGTAGGAAAGTGATTTTTGTTGCCTTTTGTATCCTTTTGATGCCTCCATGATACCTCACTTACGACGTCATAGCGAGCCTAATGACGTCACTTCCGGTCACGTAATCAAAGTGGGGGTAATGACGTCACTTCCAGTTTTTTCCAGTCACTTCCAGTATCGAAGCGTTCACGGTCTCGCTTCATATCCTCGTACACGTCGTCCGTTTCCACTTCGTAGCAGAGGCTGTCGGTGTTTGACAGGAGTTTGGCACGGTCCTCGTACGTGAGTGTAACGTATCCGTAGTGGAAGTGGAACATGGCCAGTTTTTGACAGTTCCAGAATACTGAACCCCGAGTACGTCGGTAGATCGCAACAGACGCTCCTGACTCTGCGGTTGATCTGCACTAAATGTTCGTTAAGGATTTCGAACGAATCCGCGCGAAGTTGGGAGGTATACTTGACCGCCTTCTTGGGATCGGTGCACAGTTTCACGTTGACTCGCTTCTGCTTATTTTCTATCGTCTTGCCAAATACCGAGTTGTTTAACAGTTTAAAGTAATCCTTTTCAAACTGTGCGGTCGATTGCTGCCTTTTCTCCGTATTGAAATTGATGTACCCCTCCATCCAGCGTTTCTGGTTGAAGCTCAGTACTCGTCGGATGCGGCGAAGAATCAATCCGTGATGCAGGTAGAACTTCAAACTTTGGTAGTGAATGACGTAGTTCTTTTTGTGCAGGAGATTCGGCACGAGTTTGGTTGAAGGTTTGATGTCGTGATTGATGTCTTCCGCTAGTTTTCGAGAAAAGGCTGAAACAAGGTCTTCCCCGATCTCGAGCTTCTCGGGAGCTAGGGGATAGTCGTTATGCGAGTCGTGAAGCTCCGCGGGGTATTATAGGTCGACTTGGAATATATATCCAACATCCACATCGTCAAGCACGGTGTCAACGTCTAAACTCTTCCGGCCACGTGATCAAAGTGGGGACGTCAGTTCCAGTCAGGTGATGAAAAGTGGGGTTTCCGGTTTTCATCAATCTGGAGGAGGGTGGGAAAGTGATAATGATGACGTCACAGGGGGGGGGGGGGCGGTGAGACTATGACGTCATTACCATCACTTTATAGTTTTCATCGATCTGGAGGAAAGTGCTTTTGTTACCTCCCAGTTGATGGGACGCAATAACTACATCGTATTGGTAGACAAAACTCCTAAATCTATAAAGTTTTGTTGTCTTGTCCTCTTTTCATTTTCGGTTATAATTTTTATCTCCTTCAATTCCCCTAGAATTTGCATAATTTCCTCTTCATGATCAACTCTCTCCTTAACAATAATCCTACCAAGACTCTCGGCTCGGCCTATTCACTAACGCATTCGGGTTTTTGTAACCTACTGCACCAGACGCTGTCTCGTTCAACCACGATTCTTTCGACTCCAAATTATCTGGCTTGTCCGACCTTGATTCATTCATTTCCGTTTCGTCCGGTCCCGATTCATCCGACCCAGGTTCTTCCAACCCCGAATCATTCGACTCCGTATCGTCCGACCCCAATTCGTTCGACCCCAATTCGTTCGACCCCAATTCGTTCGACTCCAATTCGTTCGACTCCAATTCGTTCGACTCC
>JAHWFP010209672.1:31136-44321 GCA_023313725.1 Lithobius niger
CCAATTCGTTCGACTCCAATTCGTTCGACTCCAATTCGTTCGACTCCGATTCGTCGTAATCTTTTTCATCTTCCAGCCAACCACTTTTCTCCTTCTTTATTTCCTCCCAAATTGGTTTGATAACACGCACGTACTTGTAACCACGAGTCGATTTCGGCTTTCTGTCTTTCAGAATTACTGCCTTTCAGAATCGAGCCGTATGATGCCAAGACTTCGGAGTCGTACGTTTCGTACTGCAAGACTTTTTTTGTCAGTAAACTCCACAGCTGATATTTTCCCCGGTACTTCTTTTCTACCAACACTATGTCGTTCTCCCATATTTTGATACTTTTGTTGGGAATCATGAGGTCTCCCGTGTCCATGTTGTACCTTAATCCAAACACATGATCGTTTTCTTTCAGCATTTTGAAAAATCTATGCAAATAATACCTCGAAGTCTCCCCCACCTGTGGCCCTTCAAAAGAGCCTTTAAAGATCGAAACGATGCTAGAGGAACTCGTCTCGGAGGGGAACGGATCCGTTTTGATGCAATAGGAACGTAATCCTCGTGTTTCCGTTTTTTATGGTTGACTTCCGCATCATCTCCACGTCGTCTTTCTCCTTCACGAGGGTGATACTTTCTAACGGCCCAATAATGGATCGCTTATTTTTTCCCTGTACGGGCACTCTAAATTCTTAATCAGATCTTCCATTTTCTCCTTTTTTAATAAACGGTAATGAGAATCTAAACTTTCACTCGAGTGGTTGTTTTCATCACGATCTACACCCGTTTTCTTACCTCATCTAAGGTGTTGATCGAGTATAAACCCCAACGGAAACACTTAAAATATGAATGTTATACACCGTTTAATCAGACGTTGGTGTTTTGGCTACCATATACACCCGTTATTACTCTGTTTCATGAGAGTAAAGAACCTATTGCGAACCTTTAAAATACTCAAGGATGAACGCATTATGTAAGTTTTAAATTTATTCCCACCACGATTTGGATTCATTTAGTGTTTGTATGAAATCCCCAAACACGAATTAGCTGATACGACATTAACGTGAAGTTGTTCATATGGCATTAGCTTGAAGTTGCTCATATGACATTAACGTGAAGTTGCTCATATGGCATTAACGTGAAGTTGCTCATATGGCATTAACGTGAAGTTGCTCATAAGACATTAGCGTGAAGTTGCTCATATGATATTAGTGTATAGTTGAACATATGGCATTAACGTGAAGTTTCTCATATGACATTAGTGTGAAGTTGCTCGTATGGTGATATTGTGAAATTACTCATATAACATTAACTTGAAGTTGTGCATATGGCATTAGCGTGAAGTTGCTCATATGGCATTAACGTGAAGTTTCTCATATGACAGCGTGAAGTTGCTCATACGGTATTAGTATGAAGTTGTTCATATGACATTATCGTAAAGTTTCTCGTATGCCATTATCATGAAATTGCTCACATTGCATTAGCATGAGCTTAGGATTAGCTTGAAGTTAGTCATATGGCAATATCATTAGCATGAATTGCTCATATGGCCTTAGCGTGAAGTTGCCCACCAGAAGTGATGTCATAGGAGGTATCAAAAAGCACTTTCCCAACATCCTATATACTGAAGAAAATCAGCAGTGACATCATTACCCCCACTTTCATCACGTAACCGGAAGTGACGTCGGTGTAATGATGACGTCACAGAGGTGGCAACGGGACGCAGAAAGGTAGCAAAAAAGCACTTCCCTCCATCCTCCAGATCGACAAAACTAAAAAGTGGGGGCAATGACATATAAGTCATTTTTCGTAATGTAAAAGCTCATACATCATTTGCACTCTTGAGACTCCTTTAGTGACGCCATAGCCCCAATACCGGTGATGTCATTACCCCCACTTTGACGTGGAGACTGTGAGGTAACAAAAACATGCAAACAAGTACCAAAAGACACTTTCCCACCATCCTTCAGATCGATGAAAACTAAAAAGTGAGGGTCATAGCCATGCCCCCTGACAACATAATCACGTTACCTGTGACACCCCACTGTAACATTATAAGTAGGGGTGATGACGTCACAGAGGTATCAAAAGGACGCAAAAAGGTACCAAAAAGCACTTTCCCATCACCCTCCAGATCGATAAAAACTAAAAATAGGGGGTCATTGCCACACCCTTTTCCCTTGACATCATAGTCACGTGCCCGGAAGTGACGTCATTAACTCCAGTGTGACGTCATAAGTGCGGGTCAAGGATGTAGCAAAAGGATGTAAAAAGTATCAAAAGGCACTTTCCCACCATCCTCCAGATTGATGAAAACTAAAAAAGGGGGGGTCACTTCCTACTCTCCTCCAAATTGATGAAAAAAAAAATGTAGCAAAATGCAAAATGTAGCAAATTTCATCCTCCAGATCGATGAAAACCGGAAAAAAGTAACAAAAAGCACTTCTCCAGATGGATGAAACCCCATTAACCCCATTTTGGTCACGTGACCGGAAGTGCATTGTTGTAGGTTGTTCAACAGATGTCAGCTGGGTTGATTTGTATCCATGAAATACCAGTCACTCAACAAAAGTCACCTGTATACTAGATGTCAGACCCTTACGCATGCTGTCAAGTAGATTGGGACTTTGTTATCAAAGGGGCCTTTGACATTTCCTACTATTCATTGTTTAGACCTGGTTTTCAATCACTTACTAATTTTATACGCAAGGAAAAGGGTTATAAAGATTAGCTGCGAACCTTCGAGGACATTTGCATCTGTTTTTTCCTTCGGTACAGATTAACGTCGAACACGGGCAAAGATGATGCTGCTTCCTGGGTCTTTTCGGCCCCTTCAATCCTTTTAAAGTAGGAGGCCCCGTACGACTTGAGGGACGCAGCCATCATAATAACGCGTGCCACGGCTCGAAATAGGTACCACTAAAACAGATAGAAAAAAAGAATTAAATGAAAACTAGGGTCCTGGTAAAATATCGCCGCCGAAACATCCCGTGACAAAAACACCGCTACCGAAACATCGCGTGACAAAAACATAGCGGACAAAACATCGTCGGGATAATACATCACAGGGTCAAAACATCGCTCGGAAATTAAATCGCGGATACAACATCGCGAACAATAACATCGTCGACGAGACATCGCAAATAAAAAAATATTATTGCTGTTTAAAATATTTAAAGAGTTGAAAGGTAACTTCAGAAGGTGAAGTTTTATCCCCTCCCCTGCCACTCCCCTCCCCACTCAATAAATTGTATTTAACAAAATAAAAAAACACCAAGCTTATTTAAATTAAAAAATTTACACTATCAGCTGATGCCTTTCTCTCCTCAGTTTAAATTTCAATGCTTAAATAATCTTCGTATTTTTATTTTTGTGAAATTCATTGGGGGGGGGGGGGGGGTAGGAGAGAATGTCATCGCCTGACAGCTGAAGAAATTCATTGGTTGGGGGGAGGGTAGGAGAGAATGTCATCGCCTGACAGCTGAACATTTTACATTTAAATAAGTTTTTAAAACTTCACCTTCTAAAGTTAACTTTCAACTTATTAAATATTTTAAACAGCTACACATTTTTTCTATTTGCGACGTTTCGTCCACGATGTTTTTCGTCCACGATGTTATTGTTCACGATGTTGTTTCCACGATGTAATTTCCTTGCGATGTTTTGAACGTGAGATGTTTTGTCCCCGCGATGTTTTGTCCGCTATGTTTTCGTCAAGCGATATTTCGGCGGCGATGTTTTAGCCAGATACCAATGGTGAGACTTCATTAGTGGAAATAATGAAGTTACAACAATAAATTAGCTCCAAATTTGTGGAAAAAATTGGTAAGTTTTGTTACTTTTCAGTATTCTCTATGCAAGTCCAACTAGCATTGAAGCTGCGTTCATCGATCACTTGTCAACGAGGAACACAGCTTCAACCCCAATTGGCCTTGTCATTATCAGTCTTTTTCTCAAGGCGTGTCTCCAGTCAGAACTCACCTTTTTGTAGGCCACGTAATATAATAAATGCGCCGTGTCATCTTCTCATTAACTTAGGCCAAAAACGTAAACACTATAGTAAAACCAGATCAGTAACCATTCTAAATTATGATCGATTACCACTAATTTATTTACAAACGGTTTCTTAAAAAAATGCTGTAAAATGTTGTAAAATGCTTTCACGTTTAACACTGTTTAACACTGACAGTCAAGGATTGCCCCCAATCAATGAGGCCCCCTACTGATTTGCCCCCCCCCCCTCCCCCCCACCAAGTTGGGCCAATCGTCAAATCAGTCGGCTAAATTAAATTTTTTACTGTTAGCTGGAAAATTATTCGTTGTGTCACCTTGTCAAAATGACAGTTACATACTTTTATTTCCTGTGAAATCCTATTGAACTACAACTCGCCCTGCATATGAGCTTACAAAAACAAGTTTCTACTTTCATACCAAAACCACCTAAGGTTGAAGTTGCATTCCAATTAAAGCAAAGAATTACCGCTTGCCAAGTTAGGTTAGTTTTATTAAAGCATTAGTCCGCAACGTCGCTACCTCCTTGAATAGTGGCCTGCTATGGTTGTTGTCCTGAAATCCAGCAAAATTGGAGAAAAAGACCTAACTTTGCAATACAGTATCCGCACCAGTACGATTGGTGACGTTTGCCGGCACACTGTTTTGGTCCGACGCCGCTACAACATCGTCCGTTCTATCCAGATAACGTAAGTTACAAAAGTATGATCTTTCAGGGTAAGTTTATAATGATGCTCGTTTTTTGAAGAGAAAAAGAAATTCTCACCATAAAAACTACACTTTTTGCCTGAATCAGAAACTTTTGCTATGATAACTATTACGGAGTCACCAGGTCTGACACGCAAGGGTCAAGTGATTGGTCCCATGCCAAAATTTGACCCAATTCAATTCCGTTTTTATGTTAGGTAAGGTCAGTTGCCTTGGCGCGAATTTTACCTGGTAGGATACGAGTTTCAGACAGACCTGTCCGCCACGTGACAAAAGGCAACAACTACACGTAGCCATGCAAGGGAAACCATAGAACTGGGTGGGACACCTACAACCTGCTGCAGATCGCCACCAAAACAAAATCTATTCATCTGGTTCGCCGAAGTGCCAAAAATAGCGGACTGTCAAAGAGAAAGTGTGCAACCGTCTCTTTGGCAATACAAGGACAGCTTGAAGACATCACACAATCCAGGTGGAAGGAGTGGCCACGTTAATAGCAATGCCCATCGCCCAATATGTAGCCTGAACACCAGCCCTGTGGAAATCCTAGGAAAGCATCCAGATGCTGCCGGGTGGGGGGAGGCCGTGGTGGTATCAATCAGGAATAAGGTGTGCTCAGTCCCACCTGCAATCCACTCCTGCTCCCATTGTCCCCGTGCCGACGCCACAATCACAGAATGCAAGTTACGGGATACCAGGGGCACTAAGATCGGCTGAGAGCACGCAGCATGGCCAATTCTGGCCAAGTCATCCACTGTATCGTTTCTATACTTTCCACGATGACTCAGAGTCCAAGGTAAGGTGACACGCCAGTACCATTGTGCTTGGAAAGCTTCCATTCGACATATTTTTTAGGTGATCAAAGGTTGACCGACCGCCAGGCGACTACACATCGATGGAGGAAGAGTATGCCATAGGCTGAGTTGGACCAAATGACAAAGAAAGAGAGGGACAGGTCTAATGTTATATCACGTGACACAGAAATGGCCACCAAGTCACAACTGTGGAAGGCACATTTGCTAGATATCGACTCACACTAAGCTTCACACAGGACTGTAGACGCCTATTCCACCTTCAAAACTCTCACGACGGAAGGAGGCATCACAAAAGACTTCTACAGCCAGTAGGTCTGGCTGCACGCTAAAGGCCCGCTTAGACACCACACCCAGGGACAAAAAAAGCTTGCTAAGCCATGCAAGAGCAGGCTCATGAGGAGAGAGATTCCAAGATCCACAGAACCAAAGCTACCTCTACCCAACAGTCTAACAAGACGGTAGTCTGGTAAAATTTTACTAACAACATTAGCTGCATCTCTACTCAGGCTACAGAAGCCAGCATATAACCTTTCTTACACGTTCAACCGGATGCCTAGAAAATGATGATTTTCAATTTTCTTTTTTTTCCTCCAAATTACGTGTTAAAAAATATGACATCAGAAACCTTCAACCAAAAACTTGTCCGGCCAACCAAAAGCTGGCTGGTCAAAACCGTGAACCGGCTGAGGCCCGATATCCGCACAGACGCTTTGGGTACGGATGTTCAGTGTTAAAAAAAATATTTTAGTGGCCGGCACGGTCCGTCGGTCCTATTATCTAACCGAAGGTAATAGGATCGAATGACCATGGTGGCCGATCAGCTGGATGCTTTTCCGGTGAAAAAACACCAACCAGGTGCTACTCAGAACCGGACGGCGTGAGAGCAAAAGGGAATTAAAAACAGAATAAATTGTAATGCGGTAAGCCTTTTGTACGAGAAGGCTCTTTCGGTTTGCTTCTGCACTTAAAGGTTAACAAAAATAACGCCAGGTGCCGCTTAGTATAGTATGACGTAGAGCAGACGGGAATTAGAAACTGAATAAAGAGTAATGTGGGAGAAGCCATTTGTAGAAGAAAGATCTTTCGCTTTATAGGTAAACTAAAATAAAGCCAGGTGCCACAGATTACCGTACGATGTAATGAAGCCTCGTGTTTTAACGGATTAGTGAGGCCACCTCAACATCAACAATCAAATACTCGAGGGAAGAACTTCGTTCGACTCAACGAAAAGATTTTTGCTTGCTAGCGCTATATAGGCCTACAAAAGACCTCGGTAATCAAATAGGCATTTCTCCACGAAAACTGGACCAAATCAACTGCAGTTTTCAACATTTAATAGACCAACACATTCTCTTCACTTCTGCCCCGACAGAACGTTATTTCAACCGAAATAAATTTCTACAAGCTTTTGAAAAACACGTCAAATTCGCCGCAACGCACGCAGCACGTAAGTTGCCATTTTTCGACAACTGTACATTTGTAATTATTATGAATTCCTTACAGGCATAAAGCCGTCTAGCTTAGTGTTGTTTTAGGAGCGGTTGTCAATTGGCACTTAACGTCACATATATGTAATGGAAAAACACCTACGTTCGATATTTTATATATATATTTAAGGTATTTTATATATATATTTAATTTTAATTTAATGAAAAATGTCCGACAACTTTTAAACGTTGTCTGCAGCTGCAAACAACTTCCAAATTTAAAAAATGCGTTACAGCATATCACAAGCTGGATTATTTAACCTTTTAAAAATCTTTGAAGCCTAAAAGCATCTGTCAACGTAATTTATTCTCATGAACCCCACCGGACCTCAACTTCTATTTTATCGAAATTTCACTCAAACAGTCAGCTTCTCTCACCTTCCATTGTTCTCCAGGCCTCCAGCCAATCACGAGGGGGTAGGTCTCCTCGGCGTCCGCTGAGGAGCCTGAGAATCCGACCAAGCAGCCCTCACTCCTTAGCACAGCTCAGAAATCTCAAAAGCTAGAGGTAGCTACGCCGGTCGGGAGTGGAGATGTCACGGTCTGAAGGTTGCCATGCTGGGCAAAGGTACCGTTCATATATAACTTAGTTTAGCTTGAAAGTTTAATTTTCAATTTTATAGTTTAATCTAACTAAATCTCTTATCTTTTGAATGTGATTATGGAGTAACTTGGGCCATGGGCATTTATGGACACAGCTCTCCATAACTTAAGGGTTCACGGTTCTTTCCTAAAAACCAGCTTTATTTCACCGTGTTTTCATTTAAACATTAAATGTAAACCAAGGATCACTTAGATCCTTCTGTTAGTTTACCGAAGCAGAGTCCTTCAATGGTGGTAACCCAAACCTAAAAATTCTTTGCGACGAAAGTTTGATCTATTGAGGTATCATAGAAACATAACTTTAAGGACTATTTTGTAACGAAGGTATTCTTACAACTTCGTGAGTTTTGCGAAACTCAAAGATAACTATTTCTACTAGAAATTTTTAATAGTGAACTTAAAATGTAAAGTTCTTGTTCCGAATTTTAAATGTAAATTCAAAGGTTGCTTTCATACAAAACTTTTCATGCAAACTAGTTGAGAATGTTAATTGTTATTTTTTATATTTGACTATCTAAAATAAAACCAGGCATTTTAAACACCAGTTTGTCTACTAGTGCGATTAATTGCCTACAGTTAAATAATATGAAATTCTCTTTTATATAAACTCGGTTAGCTTTTAACTTAACCAACCGTGGTGGCAATGATACCAGATAATATTTACTAGTAAACTAGTATTAGTTAGGGTGACGAATCTCTATTCCTCACGCCGGAACATTCCTCGTGCTTATTTTTACCGCAAAAGTAAAAAACGGTCACCTAAAAGTAATATTGACTTCACCCAAAATACACCAGATGTAAGTGATACTACAAGCACCTCTCCCGTCAAATTAAACTAAATTTAGGTCGAATCGCGGAATTATTCATAAAGTAATTTTTGGCGCAGATGTTCTTAATGGGGGTTGGGGATTGAGGCTTAATGGCCCGTCGATGTTCGTAATGGTCTTAAGTTTAACATAATAAAGTCCTCAGCTGTCCGTGTTCAGCTAATGTCGCCATTTTGAAAACATGGCACCTGATCGTTTTTCTCAATATATCTCGGTAACGGTTGCTCATGCATGAAAATATGTTCTGTCCAAAAATGTTCTATTCATTTTTTTCGTAGATTCAATGATTCAGCCAATAAACGGTGTAGAAGAAGGCTGAGCTAATGCTGCCATCTTGGTAACATGCGCCCGCAATCGGTTTTCGTTAATCTCTCACGGAAATGGCTGCAGTAAACATGTTTCATCCGAAATTGTAGAGCATGGAATTGTTTACAAAAAAAGGTTCTATTAGTTTTTTTAACTGAGTCTATGATTCAGCGAATAAACGGTGTTAAAAAGGCTATGCATATGGCCCCCATTTGCATCAAATGAACATAACACTTCATATATTACACTGTTTTTTTTGGGATACTGGAGATTTTTTTAGTAGTGCTAAACTGGTGGCTTACATGTCTTTTTCTTGTATCTGTTCCCTTAGAGCATTAGTTTTTTTTAAGGCTAACACCCACATATTATAAACTTACGCTTTTTTAATACTAATTAACTAAAAGCGTGTCTGTTACTTTGTAAAGGGCGCCATAGCAATTTAAAGGGCTTTTTGTACAGGTGCCAAGATGCAAAGCTTGCACAACAAACCATTATTAATATTAAAGGATTGTGAAATTAATCCTAAAACATGAAGCGAATGCAGCCAAGTCAGCCAGCCAGAGCAATGGAGGAAGCGCATTAAAAAAAGATGACTTGTGGTATGCTCTAAAAACGGAACCTAATTTAAAAAAAAAGTGAATTGCCATATACAATAGTTTGCTTTTTTTTTCTTAAAGTAAAATTTTTTCGTTGTTTTATTGTCGTTTTACTGTTTTTTTTTTTATAACAAAAGCTAACAATCGTGAACAAGAGATTTTTTGTTTAATTGCCTCCTTTGGAAATCCACCAGTCACATCTTTGAAAGGCTCTTTCTTGAAGGGCTATGATTGGTTCTTCGGGTTTGGCGGGAACTGTAGCACAAACGAAGCCACTCGTCGTGACTCACCACACAGAACCAGTTTTTATCAACGTAATACATGCATCGTTCATCTTTGGTTTCAAGTGTGACTATTGGGATGATTACGTCACTCTCCTGGCTGGTTGCATTGCTTGGCAGTGTGCAGATCTAAGTTTTTATTTATTTATTTTTAATTATAAGTTCCTTTTTTCATGAGCAAATGCGTGTGTTGATTATTACTTTCGTTTTCTTACCATTCTCCTTTTCCGCAACTCGAGTTCCTTTTCATGGAACCTCTGTATAAGCTCATCCGTCTTTTCCTTTCTCGCTTCTGCCTGGCGTTCCAACAATTTTGTGCCCCACACCTTGTCCAATTCGTCCATCTCGAAATCATCGTGAAACTCAACTTCGTCCTTGGTAGCGAACAGGAATCTTTTATCGGTAATCTCGACATTTTCGGTGTCATCTGATCCCAACTCAGAGTCTGCCGTCACTGTGTTGTCCACCGGCTCCACATCTCTATTGTTGGCTTCCACCGGATCCGCCATTTTTTTTAAAGACGTCTCTACAGCTTACCGTTGTACTCTTGAGTTCTGCTTAACAAAAGAAGGATTTGCATTATATTAAATCAAGGTACGGCATATTTATGTCACGAGCTAATACCACTTTACCCCTTTTAAGGAGTACGAATGGGTTAGTTATTGTATGGCTCAACCTGAGGTCACCTTATTTCTATTAGGCCTTTATTTGTGTAATTAGGCATTTATTTTGTCGCTAGCTGAAGTAATAGTGTTGAATGCACGATTTGCAACACTGGTGATGTATGGTATCTCATGTATATGTCCATGTTCGACCGAATTAAGTTTCTTCAAATTGTTGCGTACTATGCTAGGAAACGTTGATTTCCGTTCACTTCGCTCACTCAATCAGCGCACTCAAATTTAACCTCCATACTGCTAATGATCCTCTCTTTTTAATGATCGCTTCCATTATATGTATTCCTCCGTGTTCATGCCGGCGGAAATATGACTTAAATCAAACTCCCCCCACCCCCACATGGCCAGCCATCACAACCTTCTAATCACTTCTATTAGAAATAGAAATAGACGGTGCCTGAAGCACCCACCCACTCAAAACCCCAAAGAAGTTAAACAACAAAGAACGTCATAACATTACTTGAAAGCGTTGAACAACCCTTTCCGTGAAAAAGTGAAAGCGTAGTTTAGTACGAGAGACAGTGCCAGTAATACCGAGAGGGTGGTCACGAGTGAAGTTGATATTTGGAATGAGGGAAGGAACAGGGTCCACATCAAGGTGATTGTGAATAAGTTGGTAGGTAAGTATCATGTCGCCACGATAAAAAGAATTATGAATGGAGGTAAGCCCACGTTTACGTAGGCGATCGGAATAAGGTATAGGAATAAATAGAGTGACACCATTTGGTGAGGCGACGTTGGTAGTTTTAAAGACGATTAAGTGAGTAAAGATTGTAGGGACAACAAATTTGGGAGCAGTAACTAAAGACTGGGACGAGAAATGTTTTATATAAAATAGCAAACAGGGAGGGTGTCAGGTTGGAGAAACGCTTCAGTACAAAATGGGCTTTACGAAAGACTTTGGAGATGACATTTTCAGTGTGAAGATTAAAATTAGAGCGTTATCAATAAGGATCCCAAGGTCAGGATGATTAGCAACTATTATTATTCTACTAATCATTGTCACATTCATGTTGACGGAAATAAAGAAGGCTCAAGTCCGTGTTCGAAGCTGCCCTTTTGAGAAGAGTGCTTTTCTGAAAAGCTTTCCCGCGATTCAATATCTCCAACCAGATGCGCACTGGGCGTAGGCCGTACACCGTGAGCTGTTGCCTACTCCCTTATCTGTGGCCTAAACTATAAATAGGCTGAGTTAACAGTCCCTTGCACCCCAACAAAAGCTCTACAGCATTGGAATTACTCACCTGACTCATAGGACTTTGTTTTGTCCCTAAGATGGGGGCCACCCCATGAGTTTGTATTGGGGTACCCTGCCCCTCCTGAACCCCCAGATATATAATTTTACTTTGTTCCTGTGAGTAATACACGTTTGGTTCCAATTGTGGAATATGCGCATGGCCCAGCAAACGTGATCGCCGAAAACGGCATGCTATTTGGATAAACGGGATGCGTTCTATTACATATTCAATGTAGCCCCCAAGCCCACATGAGGGCTTCCCTGCACAGTGAAGAAAATTGTCAGATTCACCCATCGAAGGTCCTAAGGGATTATGATTACACATTACATGAAGGATTGTCCCTAAATTGGAGAGGGGGCATGCATGACCTGGCATTGGAACACCCTGCTCTCCCTCAACCCCCTAGTTACCCAGTTTATTTCTGTTCCCTGCATTAAACATGACTAACACCCGTGCTGGGTTGGGGAAGTGATTCCTGACACCTCCCACAAATTAAAGAGCGCAGGCGCTATCATCTATACCGGTTCGTTAATTGTGACGATTGACGACAAGGGTTGGGGGGGGGGGGGGTAAATAACTTATTTCTTGATACGTTTTACTGAACGTTCCCAATCAACTGGCCAACGCTGGAGTGTATTTTGTGTTAAGTTTAAGAAACAATGATAACTTTGTATCTGGGCGCTTAGGGGGCATGACGCCCCAATGTAAGCTCAAGCAGTGGCCTTTTCCATCTTATGGCCAAACCTTGGTCCTATAGGCCCGATGTCAGGTATGTAATCACTGTGCTGTGAACCTTTGAGGGTGTACTGGACAATTTCCTGCACCGTGCAGGGAAGCCCTCATGTGGGCGTAGGGACTACATTGAAGATGTAAAAAAAAACGCATCGTGTTTATCCAATTAACATGCCGTTTTCGGCAATGACGTTGGCTGGGCCATCCGCATATTTCCCCGATTGGAATCAAACGTCTATGTCTTACAGAAACAAAGTTAAATTTTATATCTGGGGGTTGAGAGGGGCAAAGCCCCCCAACGCAAGCTCACGTGGTGGCCCCCATCTTAGGGACAAGACAAAGTCCTATGAGTCAGGTGCGTAATTCCAATCCTGTTTGGCTTTTGATGGAGTACAAGGAACTTTTGACTCTGCCTGTATATAGATTAGTCCTTTGTATGTGTTGTAGGGCCTGTTTGTGTGTTATTAAGCCTATATTTGTTTTATTAGGCCTTTTGTTTTTTTTAATTATGCCTATGTTTGCGTTATTACACCTTTACTTGTGTAATCAGGCGTATATTTGTGCAATTAGGCTCCTAATTTGCGTTAGTTAGCATTTACGAACTAACTGTTAGCCGAAATAGAAAGTTTATTTTCCTAAGTCACGGAGTAATCAGAAAATAAGTACAAATCCAGTAGCTCCCTAGATGCGATTGGCTATTCTACTGGATGGCACCACATGTAATTAGGCCTATACATGTAATTAGGCCTATAATTTACAATATTCACCTTTCTTTAGTTATCTGAGGCCAAACTAGGCCCAGAATGGCAAGTAAGTTTCTGCTAAAGCACGGAGTAATCATGAATGACAAGGGAAGACTCTGCTGCCCTCTCAAGGCGATTGGTTGGTTGAACTAGCAATTTTATTTAAAGGGCAATTACA
>JAHWFP010209672.1:49321-62955 GCA_023313725.1 Lithobius niger
GTATTAAATGCTAACCCGCTATCCAATTAATTGCCCCAATATGAAATTCCAACCCCAAAGCAATAAATTGCTCCTGTATGACATGCCAACCCACAGCCATTTAATTCTCCAGCATGAACTGTCAGCCGGGGACGCTCCCTGTGGGTTGGCATGTCATACAGGAGCAATTTATTGCTTTGGGGTTGGAATTTCATATTGGGGCAATTAATTGGATAGCGGGTTAGCATTTAATACTGACAGTTTACTAGTTGCCAGTACCCCAATATGAAATGTCATCTCAACGTGTTAACGGCCCCAGTATGAAATGCCAATAGACCCAGTTAACTGTCCAGTATGAAATACCGACCCCAACCCTGTTAACTACCTAGTATAACATGCCAACCCCATCCAGTTAACTGTCTCTATATGAAATGCTAACCCGCGACCATACCGCCTAACCATACCTAACCGACAATAACCATAAAACCCACACAAAAAAACTGACAGTAACAAAACTACAGAGAAAATCAGGTAAGATGTTCGCGGTCCAGAATGACCTTTTGAAGAAAGGAACCAGAATAAAAATGGCGGCACGTGGTGTAATGCTGTATGTAAAGTAATATTGTTTGCTGACGAATGTGTGTGAAAAAACGTTTTCGTTGTGATTTTTCGAACAACAAAAGAAGTCTACAGGCCGTAGGTGACAGCCTATTAGTTTCCAGCGGCATAATGATGTGTTCTGCATAAATACCACGAAGGGTTTACTAGCTTAATTTCAGGATGAAAGATGAGCAATTCAAAGAGACTGTATGACGGTTTACTTACATAACCAGCAAGCTTGCAATTATAGTTGACTACATCGCCACTTTAGCGCCAGTAACTCACAATTCTTCGCCACACCGTTCTCAATTAAAACCTTACAAAATTAATTAAAATTGTCGCAAAAATAACACTTAAGACTACGGGCCATCTAGAAGAGGGCCAACGGAAAGTTTTAATGAAGCTTATCATTTAGAATTTATTGTTGTTGGTGCGTGCTTAACATTTGTAATTTTTCGCCATTGTTATAGTAAACTTATCCATTGTTTGGGTTCGTGATCCCTAAAAAAAACAACAATCCATTGTAAAAGTTCAATAAGAAACATTGTGTAGTCCACCAGATACATCAACATCAACATTGTAAGGAATTTGCAACATTTTCTTTACCGTACTGGAGCTAGGCTACCTCCAAGCAACAAAAGGCCAGATTTTTAAATCGAAACTGCCAACCCTAAACCTAGTGAGGTAGGGTGGGCAGGAGAAATTGAACTTTTACACTAAAATCGTTGAAATCTTAGAAGATCGTCGAGAAAACCCAAATGGTCTTACTGAAGGCCTGAAATCTTCAATTTCGAATTTATTTTTTAATAAATACCAAAATGTAAACAGCGCTGCCGCGAAAAATTGTAACGCACATCGTTGTAGTTCGGCATAAAACCACATAGATTATGTTACCTACACGTTTCATAATTGTTTAAAGTCCTCTCACAAATAATAGAGGTACTTCACGCAACATAATAATCGATTTTATTGATGGCTGAAATTGTTTATAGCTTGCTACAACTCACGTGTACGACGCAGGTTTGTTAGCGCTAATGTCGCTGTTTTCACTTATTATTTTCTTCAAAGTCACAGGGAGCCGTCACAAAATACTCTTGGTGTGCCGGCCTTTTTTTTTTTTAACTCACCTCTCTATATACATATACTCTCTCTACTCATATACGTTTGTGACGGCACCCTGTGTTCAAAGTCTGTCCTAAATCTTCATAAAAGATGCCTAGCCTTTGATCTTAATAATGTTCAGATTCCAAATATCTTTACCTTTTTTACTTCGGTTGAGTAGTTTTCAAACTACGAGGCAAAACATGTCCGCTGCCTTGGTTCATTGCTTTAGTGCCATGTTGGAATTTTACTTGCGTAAGTAAAAACGGTAGGCTATCTCGTGCAAACCGGAAGTGGCTCGATCGTCTTTGGCGCTGAATTTGGCTGACGAAACTCTCCACCAACCAGTGAATTGGATGCTTGGAAAATTCAGCTCTATACAAATCTTAAAGTGCCTTACATGTCTAGCATTCCTCGGGCTCCACGCAGAAAGCAAGTTGGAGCTGTTTCCGAAGTATAAAAACTCAAGCTTGAGAAAATATCGTTAGCATAGCTCGACCTCGCAGCCACCCATCGCCACGTTCTCCGGGAGAGCGATACTCTTTTGCCGCCTCAAATTGCGCCATACGAGGCAAAGGTAGAGGACATGTAAGTTAACTTAGCTGTACTTGAATTTCGTTTAGGCCATTTATTTGAAAACTTAAATGTAACTTACACTTGATTATCGCGATCGGGGTAGGTTTTTGCAGGTGAAATATTTTTTGGGTGGATGATTTTATAAAAACTTTAATTTCATTCCCGTTTCAAGTTAAAACTTTCAAAACGTGAATTGGTTTCCAATGTAAAACCAAAAACTAGCATCTTAACCAGATAGCTAAAGGTTGCATGTGAATCGTCGTCAGTGACATCATGTTAGTTGAATTCAATATTCAATATTACTTGCATTTTTGCGAAAATGTACTTCTAGTTTGAAGTTGGTGAAATTTCTTGAGTATTAAGTACGATTGCTTAACGATTTTTTTTTGTTGTTGCTGAAATCTAAAACCAAGATTTGTTGTAACCAAAATGAAACTGCAAACTA
The DNA here is from genome assembly GCA_023313725.1 of Lithobius niger. Lineage (NCBI taxonomy): Eukaryota > Metazoa > Arthropoda > Chilopoda > Lithobiomorpha > Lithobiidae > Lithobius > Lithobius niger. The sequence continues at coordinate 52,023 of JAHWFP010209672.1, forward strand.
AACACTGTTTTGTAAATAGTTTATTAACCAATGTTCAATAAATATAAATTGAGCTTCAGTCTGTTTCCAACCATTAATTACTTAGTTACTTAAACTTAGAAAATTTTAGTTTAAAGTTAACTGCCAGTAAATGTATGTTTTTTTCCCATGTTGGCAGCAAAGAATTACCGCTTGCCAAGTTAGGTTAGTTTTATTAAAGCATTAGTCCGCATCGTCGCTACCTCCTTGAATAGTGGCCTGCTATGCTTGTTGTCCTGAAATCCAGCAAAATTGGAGAAAAAGACCTAACTTTGCAATACAGTATCCGCACCAGTACGATTGGTGACGTTTGCCGGCACACTGTTTTGGTCCGACGCCGCTACAACATCGTCCGTTCTATCCAGATAACGTAAGTTACAAAAGTATGATCTTTCATGGTAAGTTTATAATGATGCTCGTTTTTTGAAGAGAAAACGAAATTCTCGCTATAAAAACTACACTTTTTGCCTGAATCAGAAACTTTTGCTATGGTAACTATTACGGAGTCACCAGTCTGACACGCAAGGGTCAAGTGATTGGTCCCATGCCAAAATTTGACCCAATTCAATTCCGTTTTTATGTTAGGTAAGGTCAGTTGCCTTGGCGCGAATTTTACCTGGTAGGATACGAGTTTCAGACAGACCTGTCCGACACGTGACAAAAGGCAACAACTACACGTAGCCGTGCAAGGGAAACCATAGAACTGGGTGGGACACCTACAACCTGCTGCAGATCGCCACCAAAACAAAATCTATTCATCTGGTTCGTCGAAGTGCCGAAAATAGCGGACTGTCAAAGAGAAAGTGTGCAACCGTCTCTTTGGCATTACAAGGACAGCTTGAAGACATCACACAATCCAGGTGGAAGGAGTGGCCACGTTAATAGCTATGCCCATTGCCCAATACGTAGCCTGAACACCAGCCCTGCGGAAATCCTAGGAAAGCATCCAGATGCTGCCGTGTGGGGGGAGGCCGTGGTGGTATCAATCAGGAATAAGGTGTGCTCAGTCCCACCTGCAATCCACTCCTGCTCCCATTGTCCCCGTGCCCACGCCACAATCACAGAATGCAAGTTACGGGATACCAGGGGCACTAAGATCGGCTGAGAGCACGCAGCATGGCCAATTCTGGCCAAGTCGTCCACTGTATCGTTTCTATACTTTCCACGATGACTCAGAGTCCAAGGTAAGGTGACACGCCAGTACCATTGTGCTTGGAAATCTTCCATTCGACATATTTTTTAGGTGATCAAAGGGTGACTGACCGCCAGGCGACTACACATCGATGGAGGAAGAGTATGCCATAGGCTGAGTTGGACCAAATGACAAAGAAAGAGAGGGACAGGTCTAATGTTATACACGTGCCACAGAAATGGCCACCAAGTCACTCACAACTGTGGAAGGCACATTTGCTAGATATCGACTCACACTAAGCTTCACACAGGACTGTAGACGCCTATTCCACCTTCAAAACTCTCACGACGGAAGGAGGCATCACAAAAGACTTCTACAGCCAGTAGGTCTGGCTGCACGCTAAAGGCCCGCTCTACTTCTAGACACCACACCCAGGGACAAAAAAAGCTTGCTAAACCATGCAAGAGCGGGCTCATGAGGAGAGAGATTCCAAGATCCACAGAACCAAAGCTAGCTCTACCCAACAGTCTAACAAGACGGTAGTCTGGTAAAATTTTACTAACCACATTAGCTGCATCTCTACTCAGGCTACAGAAGCATAGTGGCGTTAAAACGGCAGCACACCCATTGACCAACACTTCGAGACAGGCATTCAAACACCTCAACCCTGCAAGTAATGTCAGACGAACATCTACACAAGATCGAACATAAACTCGATAGAAAGAAGAAGCCACAGAACACCTCGCTCTCAGCTTACTCTGTGACAGCATTTTCCGTATCCACAGCCTGTAATCAACATTTCTCTGGACAGCAATGGCATCACTTGACCATGTCAACTGTGATGCAGCCTAACTCCCAAGTACCGTAATTCCTTAGCCATGGTTATCACAGAAGCTCCAACAGCAAAATAGGCAGTGATCAGAAAGCTACGCGAAGCTACGCCTCCGTCTCGTCCATGGGCTCAGCCCTCTGAAAGATCACTGGCCAAATTAACCACCTGCTCCACAATACCAGACAGAGTCACAACTTCCGGCCTCTCAAACCAAACAGCGATGTCCTTAGCATTCGCTCAAGATCACTCAAGATGACAGTGCTCAAGATGAAGACGTGATAACTGCAACGTTTGGTGCAGCTTTTGTTTTTATGTTTTTTGTGTTTATTGATTTTACTGAGAAAGTGTGTAGTGATCAAGGCAGGAATAAACTGCTGAAAATTTTACTGTTTGCTGGATGTCTACCGTGGTTTTTTCATTGCCAGTTAGGGGCTGACTTTTATTTCTTGTCTTCACGACCACGAAGCCAAATTTCACCGTCTTCTAGAGCTTAGAGCTTTATACCCACACCCAGAGACTAGAGGTAATGCATCACTCACTCAGTCATACTCTCCCACTGATTGACAAACCACTTGCCCTTCCAGGAACCATGGTCTACTACAAGGTGCTACAACGCTCTACTGGTAACGATCTGCTTCACTCTTAATGAAAACAACTGCAAAGGTTCGCTTCCCAGGTGATCGTCCGAGATCTTAAACCAAAGAAATTCATCGTTACTACACAAAACGAGGTCCAATACAAACTCTTGCACAGCACGACCACTTCGCCGTATGCAAATTAGTGAGCCACTGTGGACTTAGCTTAAATCTAGACCGTTCAAAGAGAAAGCAAGCAGATGAGCTCTGGCACAAATTGCATGTTGCCCCACAGCAAGTGATGGGTGTTGAAGTCACCTTCTAGGACTACAGTGCATGGAAGAGACATAAACCAATCGTCCACTCCTCAACAGTACAATGCCCACCCAGATGCAACAATTCAATGGTGACCCAGAAGGTACCCAGACAAATACATATGCCCAGAGCCAGCTCAAGGGGTACGCGAGCAACGCGGCTGCGTAGGGCCCCCGGTTTAAAGGGGCCCCCGCGCGGGCGCCATTTTCTTGCTATAGAGAGAAGATAGATTATTGATTGAAAATCCTTTATACTGCGTCGAAGTAAAGAGAAAAACGTAGTGAGAATCTGTGCTACTGTTTTGAAACTTTGGGAATGTGGGTCGATTGGTCGAAGTGTTACACGACCCGAAACCGAAACTAGTGGTACTTGTGGTTGGCTATTTTTGTCGGCAGGTGGAAATGTGATAGGAAATGAAAAATGCGAATCGGTGAAATGGATATTCCTTTCTCGTCCCCCCCCCCCCCATCCCGTTTTTTTCTTCTTTACCTTCTTTCTTTTATTTTTCTTTCCCCCTTCGGGGAGTAGGTCTTTCTTTATGTGGATGTTGTTTGCTGTTACAGTTTGTAACGATTTGTTTGCTGTTTTCTTCTCATTTCCGTGGCTGTAATTTGTCATTTTTATAACTTTATTTACGTACTGTTTTTGTTATTCACATTCTTTTTAGTAATATAAAAAAAAAGTTAAGTAGATTGGTTTTAACCGTATGAAAAATGATTGTAATGATTTGAATCGAACATAAATGAAATGATTAGGGGGGGGGGGGAATCCCCTCACCCCCCCCCCCCCCCCCCCCCCCCCCCCCCCGTTATTGAATCTGCTTAGGGCCCCAAATTGTCTTGAGCCGGCCCTGCATACGCCACAGGCGTCAATACCAGGACACAAGGACAAAATTAAAGGATAGTGAGCCACTTTCCAGCCTACAAATATCCGAACACCAGAAAGAGTATTGCTGAGCAGACAGTTGAACTAGGAACACTGATACTAACATCAAGTGGCAAACAAACTTCTTGTAGGCCTAGAATATCGACACTATTACACAATTGGTAAATGTCATCGATCTTATTGGACGTGCCCCAAGCACTCCAGGAACCATTTGCAATGAGGGCTAGGAAGGTAACGGGAAGACGTCTACCCTTCACTCTCCAACATGTTAGAGGAGTCTACTGCTCTTTACTCGCTATAGCAAGATGACAGATCGGCTCTCATTGCCTGCATATAGCACACCCGTTTAGGAAAAATGCAAGCACTGGAACAAAGTATGTTGAACAGGAGAAGCTCAAAGTGCACATGTAAAACCAACACAACCCGACGTTTCGAGCTAGCTGCAGCCCATTATCAAGGGAAATACAAGATACACTTAAAATTGCATAAAGTTGCAAACACACAAATGCAGGCAAAACTACCTAAGTCAAACTACAATTCGAACAAGTTTAAAAATTTAAAATTTAAAATTTTTTAAAAGGGAGAGGAAGAGGAGGGCGACCTCTTTGTGCTGAAAGCACAAGAAGAAGTGGAGAATCTTGAGTGTAGTCCGGGTTTAAATCAGTTTTCCCTGGTGGTGAGGGTATCAAACAGTTATTTTTATAGTACACTGATGGCGGAATTTAGTAACAGAGTGCTCTTTGAGGAGTGCTAAGCATTCAATGAATTTGTTCTCATTAGGGAGCAGATGATTATGAACCTGTGGATTGTGCAAGGCGATGCAGAGAAGTTCAAGATTAAGCCTAGTGCGAATATATGGAATTTGGAAAAGAATCTTAGTGTTTGAAATATTACGTGTGTGATCCGTTTTTTTTAAATGCTGAACCAATGAGTTATTGTTGTCCAGAAGTTTGAAATTCGATTTGTGGGATCTTAATCGTTCTATTAGCTTTTGTTCACTGTGTCCAATATAGGTGGCGCCACATGTTTTATTTTCACAAGGAATTTGGTATATGGTGTTGTTTTTCAGGTGTGCAGGAAGTTTGAAGTCTGGCTGCATTGTCTTTTGGAGAGACAATTTGAGGTTTGGTTAATTTTTGGTGACTAGTCGAATGCCCTGGGTGTGTAGTAGAGAGCAAAGGGGTTCAGTTTCTTGTCACTCCATACATTCAAGGTGTAACTGAATCCCTTTGCTCTCTACTACACACCCAGGGCATTCGACTAGTCACCAAAAATCAACCAACCCTCAAATTGTCTCTCCAAAAGACAATGCAGCCAGACTTCGAACTTCCTGCACACGTGAAAAAGAACACCATATACCAAATTACTTGTGAAAATAAAACATGTGGCGCCACCTATATTGGACACAGTGAACAAAGCTAATAGAACAATTAAGATCCCACAAATCGAATTTCAAACTTCTGGACAACAATAACTCATTGGTCCAGCATTTAAAAAAAAAAACGGGTCGCAAACCTAATATTTCAAACACTAAGACTCTTTTCCAAATTCCACATATTCGCACTAGGCTTAATCTTGAAACTCTCTGCATCGCCTTGCACGATCCACAGGTTCATAATCATCTGCTCCCTAATGACAACAAATTCAAAGAATACTTAGCACTCCTCAAAGAGCACTCTGTTACTAAATTCCGACACCAGGGTACTATAAAAATAACTGTTTGATACCCTCACCACAAGGGAAAACTGATTTAAACCCGGACTACACTCAAATTTCGCCACTTCTTCTTGTGCTTTCGGCACAAGGAGGTCGCTCTTCTTCTCCCTTTTAAAATTTTTAAATTTTTTTAACTTGTTCGAATTGTAGTTTGACTTAGGCAGTTTTGCATGCATTTGTCTGTTTGCAACTTTATGCAATTTTAAGCGTATCTTGTATTTCCCTTGATAATGAGCTGGAGCTAGCTCGAAACGTCGGGTTGTGTTGGTTTTACATGTGCACTTTGGGCTTCTCCTGTTCAACATATATATCTAGCACACCTGCGCATACACTGGGACGACACTAGGGCTGCCAGTTGTTCTCGTGTCAAACTTACCACCACACTCCACTTCACATACAGCATCGCAAACTGCATGCACAATATCTTGCACCTTACCACAAACCACTTTTCAGCTGTATCAAGATTACAAACTATGTCAGAATTGTGCACGACGCATGATTCGTTACTCTGGTAGCAGACTGACTTTATGTAACCACTCCCTTGCGATAGCACATGAAATGGATTTTCAGACTTAGCTGACCAAGGATTCGGGCACAAAAGATGTTTCCTTCTCTGAACTATGCGGCATTTCGCAGGTTGAAACCCAGGATCAGGAACACAAAATAAGTCGCCTGCAGACACATTAACAGACATCCAACTGGCAAGACTTCGCTCTGCACTGGTAGGAACCGGTCCAGCAAGGACAGATGTGGGCAGATTCTCCATGGCCATCCATTGGTACCACAGGAATTCTTGCTGGGATTATTGCTGGATCACATAAATGCACACCTGGCTCATTGCGCTCTTGCTACAAGGATGCATATATCGTGACAGGGCAGCACGACGCCTCACACATGGAAAACTTGCGACAGATTTCACAGTAGACACTCCGGCAGACCAGGTAGATGACTCCACGGAAGCTTAGTGGTTGCTCTGTGAAGACAAGGAGAGAGGGAATTCCTCTCATATTAACAACATCCGGGATGTCTGCCATGGTAACATTGTCGCGGAGTTCAGCTAACTTTTTCTCACACCCAAGAACAACAAGATATCTCATTGTTTCATTTAACACATAAAATTTGGCTAAAGCTTTTCACCATCGGTTAATAACTCGTAATGTCACAATGCAACTACTTAAAGTAGTACACCACCGAATTTATACAACTGTTCCACTGTCGTGGCCGTGCTGCTAACAAAGTTAATGTATGCTTAGACGTGCTGACATCATAATCATAACATGTGTTTACTTATATCTTCTCCTCCAAGCTTCAAGTCTCATAACAGCCGCTAGATCAAAAGACACCATAGATGCTGAGACACAACAATCAAGAAGGAGTGCATGCCCGCTGTTCTGCTTTGGGTACAAACAAGAGCCTCCCGTATCGAGGTGGAGTAATTACTCCAAGCTTACACAATCTCTGCGCTGCTTGATATTCTGTCACTCAGGTGTTCCCATTCTATTTATCTGGGGGTTGGTGCAACTAAACGGATCAGTGAGTGGTTAACTGCAGTAGTGGTCTCCGATTTGTGACGGCCATTTTGCTGCAAACGGTAGGGTGAGGTGCTGTCTTTAAACGTGCATACCCAAGGGAAGAAGAAGAATCGAAGTTAAAGGTGGTAAACGAAAGGCATTTATTGCAGTTAAAAAAGTTATGAAAATATTTGTTTTATATTTTTCTGAGGAACTGTATCACAGAATCAACTGTTTTACATGGCCCCAAGAATTTGCAACACACCTTCCCCGACCCTTGCCGGACTTCTTTGCAGTAGTATATAATATGGTGCAAAACAGGCCCTTTTGAACAGACCCCCCTCCCAGAAAACCCCTCGAGTATTTTTTTCCCTCCACCTGTATTTTTGTGCATGTGGTGTATACATTCTGTACATTTATACACAACACTGTTTCTGAGTGGGTGCCCTTGAATATATTTTTTGTGTGCAGGTACGCATTCTGTGCCTACACAAGTGGTTCTGAGTGGGAGAGCAGACACCAAATAACAGAATCTTACAAAAAAACATTTTTTTATGTGAGAAATAAGTTGTGTAATCCTTAATATTACGTGAAAATGTAACAAATTTCAACGTATAAGGAAGAAATCGGCTAAAGTCTAGAATACACCCATACCCGATATCCTTCTAAAATTGATTCCAAATGGCTCCAGCACCTTCGTACATCCAGGAACAGTCTGTTTTATAGCGCGGAAATGTGTTAAAACGACTTAAATCGGTCAATTTGTAGCTCCGCAATCCGTACATTTAAACGGTGTTTGCGTTCGCTCGCGAGGCCTTGCGGAGCAGGGAAACTTATATTTTTTTTCGTAAACAATTAAGATAAGCGGATAGTTATTGTCAGTTGCGTGTGGTTTTGTTGTTAATGTCGGTTAGGTTAGGTTATAGGTACCGGCTTCTGTTTGGCGTTTCACTTGTAATGAACTGGTTGGGGTTTGGCTTCACTGCGCGGCGGTGTCTGCCTCGAGCCTGTCGCGGCTTGGGATCAGTTAAAACATGGTTTTAACACGTTTCCGCGGCTTGGGATCAGTTTGTAGTGCCTTTCCAGCCAATTAAGTAACGTTTTTTTTGTTTTTTTCCTAAATTTTAGGCCATATGCGTGAAGTAGACTTGTGCCAAGAAATCTATCGCAGATCAGATAAGCTTACTCGTCTTCTGGTGTTCATGTCATAAAAAAGAAATATTTTTTTGGTCTGTCTTTGACATTTCGAATGAAATTGTGTTTGACCTTTCAGTCAAATATTTCATTTAGACATGCGTACAACTGGTTGGGGAAAGAATTTCACTGGAGAAAATTTGTCGAGTCGGATTTGGTCTATTTTTCGGGAAGTATAAAAGGATGGTAGATTTAACTTCAGTCATTCTCAAGTCGGCGTCTGCCAAAGGAGGTTATGCTCAAGAAGTCATCACCCGGACCATAGGAGGGATGAAGAACACCTGGGTAAGTAGTTTTATATTATATTATTATATTAATAATTCATAATTTATTATATAATCATCTTACATTATAAACCAAAGTCTCGTAGCAGAAATGAAGCAACCGCAACGACGACCCCCGGAAGGGGAACAATGAAAACGTGCGAGTTTGTCAATTCTTTGGCTTGAAGTTGAAACTGGCACGTTGTTGCTCTGAAAAGATGTTGAAATTGGCACATTGTTGCCTCGACTAACAATTTGCTGTAACAATTATCCTTCTAACCAAACACCGTGGTAATCTCAAGGGCAAGTATTACATAACGTCATGCACACTTTTTCACACGGTACGCATCGCTTAAGCCACAGCGAAATACTGGGAGTGAGGGGGGGGGGAAGTGAGCTGTTACCATTAAGCATACGATTACGCGTGAACTCAATTTAACTGAGAATTTCTGGGGGTGTTTGCTATTAATTCAAATAACCATCCACATTCAACGTATAGCAAAGAGGAGGAAGGGAAGGAAACCAAGAGGAGAGGGAGAGGACGGGATAAAAGGAGAAGGGAAGAGGGGAGGGAGAGGATTGGCGGAAAGGGGGAGTGTTACACAAATAAAAATCGACTAGTCCAGTGCAACACCGAGCAAATACTGGGAAACAACCACGGGTCAAACAAATCCCCGGGCAAAGCCTTACTAAATTACTGGTTAGAGCAATGAAAAATTACTCAATGCATTTTAACGGTTTTCTAAACTTTGACTGAATTTCGCACTTTTGTTATATTATTTTATTAAGATAGCCTGGTAGTTTTAATCAATATTTTTTTCTACCTAAGTAATGATTATCTCGTAAGTGGTTGGTATGAGGTGGCGTATTTTGTACCAAGGGTGTGGGAGGGAAGCTCACCCTGGTGAAAAAAAACATAGGAAAACAATAACCAAATACTTGTACTACTGTTACTGTTTAACAGTTAGTTAGTTACTGTTTAACATTAAGGTTACTGTTAAACAATAACAATAGAACGTATTGTAATTGTTTTTCCATACCTTATTGTTATTGTTTTACAGTACGTTAATGTTATTGTTTTACAATTCCTTACTGTAATTTTTAACAATACCTTATTGTTATTGTTTACCCATAACAACAGTATTTTAATTGTTAAACAGGAAGGCTTTGTCAATAGATTCAACTGTTTAACAATACACACGGCTTGGAATTCAGTCCAGTCAAATAGACCAAATTTAGGTGAATCGTGGAATAATTCACTATAAGATGATTTTTGGTACAGATGCTTGTATTGGTCTCAGGTTCAACATACTAAGAGTCCGCAGCTGTCCGTGTTGAGCTAACGCCGCCATTTTGGAAACATGGTGCGCAAAATCAGTTTTTTCAATATATCTTGGTAACGGTTGCTCGGGCGAAAAAATGTTCGGTCCAAACATGTAGAGCATAAAATTATCTACAAAAAAAGGTTCCATTCATTTTTTTCATTAAAACAATGATTCAGCCAATAAACGGTGTAGAAGAGTATGGACCTATTGCCGCCATCTTGGAATCATGGTGCCCAAAATTGGATTTTTCAATATATCACGGAAACGGCTGCTCAGTAGGGGCGTAGCAAAGCCTTAGTAAGTAGGGGGGCGCAGGCCCAAAAAATCCGACTATGGTCTAAGATTTGCCGACTTCCATCGCGAATTTTTTTTAATGCTTGAGCCCTTCGCATACTGTGGAAGCTGTGTGGCGGTGGTGGTGGTGGGGGGGGGGGGGAGGCGGTATGAGCAAGGCAAGACATTGTTTCATTCTCTCCCACTAATTTTACCCACCTTAGTGGCCCATTAGAAATTTTAATTCTACGTAAATGGCCAAACGATCGCGGACGCCACATATAAACGCGCAGCATTAGGCCAGTAAATCCGTGACTTAACCCACCACAAATTGCAACAAAAAGTTTCATGGTTCATCCTTACTGGAAAAAGCTTCCGTTTTCCTGTAATAAAATAGGCATAATTTGAATATTATAGTTTAAAAATGCATGTAACACATATATGGATATACAAAAGAAAGTGTAATGTACCTTACATTGTGAGGGCAGTTTTTTGCTGGCACCTACTCAAAAGGATGTGCACTTTAAGTTTCTGAAGGGTGCCAGGCTGTACACCTTGAGCATTAAAGATGGCGACCAAAATGGCGCCCAACTATTACTCGATTTGTTGCCATTTGGCCTATTATGCAAGAACCGTTAGTGTTACACAAAAGCAGTTTGTATATCAGTTGTTTACATTTATGGGTGGGAATGTCTTCTTTGAATCAAAGGTAATGAAAAGGGTCTACCATTATTAGGGACCGAGCCACGCCCATTTTACTAGGGGCTGGTATCACAATTACCATTGAATTTTTCGCTCATTTTCAAATTTAAACTGCTCTTGTGACGGTTATAATTTAGATGAATGACTCCAATTAGGTTTATTCGTAAGGTGGGAATGTCGTCTTTGAATCCA
>JAHWFP010209675.1:24299-34694 GCA_023313725.1 Lithobius niger
ACTGATAAACCAGGAAATAGGATAATAATTATTTTTTAATCACTTGATTATTATGTATGTAAGCAGAGGGACCATTTTTCAAAATCACATTATTACATGTAGCAGTAATATAGGCAGTTGCTTTGCTGGCAGGGAATCCTCATAAAACTCGCTTTTTTGGGTTATCTATAGGACGTACGAAGTTTCCTCTATTTTCCGCCAGGTCTACTTGCTGTCTCTATTTAGTAACTCAAATTTCATGTCGAAAATAATAATCTCTATTTAATGCTGGGTGTTACGCTTGGAGTTTTAAAAAACGTTGTTCAACAGAGCGATGCAATAATCATCTACAAGTTGTGCACGCAATGATTGTTGCTGCTTACTTTGAAACAATTCAGAACAGCCTGAAAACCTGCATCTACGAAACAAATAAGCTATTTTATCGTTAATAGCTGCTAATTTCGAGGCCTATTGCCTCGAAATTAAGAACGCAGCTTAGTTGGTTTATAACTATACGGGTTTAGCTGCAACACTGGGTCTTTCATTTTATCCATGAACTATGAACTGTTTTCGACAAACTTTGAAATACATAACACTTGCACGTACCGTAGCAAAGACATCACACGTGTACCAAGAATGAAAAAAAAGTCACTTAATTGTAATGATGAAATTTGATTGTTGCTGATGCTAATCCTTGAGCGCTTACGGTATTACTATAGTAGATAATACACGTTGGGCAGAAGGAAGGAGTAAAGTGAAAACCAAATACTGTGCAACAATCGCTTTAAAGTTGACTAAAATTGCGATGCAGGTATCGAATCAGTGCTACTTTGCAAACTGTGTCTGGTCGCGTGAATGTGGCATTGCCAGCATGCCATAGGATTTGACTTTTGGACTTTCGTTGAGCAAAAAAAAAAAAACAATCCGTATTTCAGCTAAAAGCGGACAATTTTAAAATAAATAACGATAGGTTGTTACTGTCGTTCGAAATTGGGGAAATTAACTTACAGCAAGGGCTTGCTTTCATACTGATTTTCTCAGTAATAGAGTTTTTACCATTCAGTAAAACACAGGTATGCATCTTTTCGGGGTCAGCACCAAAATCTCGGTGGAAATATCACTTTAACGTCGTCCCCTTGAACAAACATGGTAGACTGGTGGCAAGGGAAAGATTATGGATGAAGGGAGAAAAGGGGAAGGGAAAGGAGAAGAGGGGAGAAGAGAGGGGAAGGGGAGAAAAAGTAGGAAGGGGAGGGGAGAACCGAAGTGGGGGCAAGTCAATTAACACAATCAGATGAGATAGTCACATATCAGTGCAAGGAGGAGGATGGGTCAGGTTCACACCACGACGCTGTGGACGAGTAAAATTAAAGGATCAGCCGAACAATGAAATGTTGCGCCCGCGATTTACTTTCCTAAGAAGACCAAACACCGGGAGAGGCCAAGACCGAGACTCTAAATCGACCGTGCAACAGGCACGGGTCTCACTTTTCTTTTAAGAGTCTGCTCCGGTTAAATCCAAGATCAACCTATTTCTTTTAGTACAGTACGTTTTGTCTTACTCTATGATGTAGATCTCCCTTCACCATATTAAGTATCTTGTATAACAAAACGTTCGTCTACATCTCTACATTATATGTGTCACTTTTCTACTGCCTTACATATTAGGTATTCTTTGCTTGCTTATTAAGATTGTTTTAGTTGCAATCAGCTATAATAGTTCATCTTAAATTTTGAACGTTCGCACTCGTTATTTTCAGATTCTCCTTACACAGTTTTTTATTTTTTAACTCCTAGTAATACCCTCTTGTATGACCTACCTATTTATTTTGAATTCTTTCCTAGTAATGTCCCTGCCATACGACCTACAGGTCTATGATACCTATGTCATAAAAGGCAACATTGCTTCACTAAAATGCCACTACCCCCATTTCATTGCCGAGTCCATAAAGGTGACTTCATGGATTAAAGATAATGTAGTAAAAATCGACGCCTCACCAACAACAGGTAAGGAACCACTACCTGACAGTATCAGTTATTTTATTAATCACCTAATTTGAAATGCACAGTTTTCTTGGTTTCACAGATGGCAAGTATACAATGCTTGATGACACTCTGTTCGTCGCTGATGTTGCTTCAAGTGACTCTGGATCAAGTTTTCAATGCGAAGTTAATAACATTTTGACGGGAGAGAGCCGTTTGAGTTCCTCGGCTGGCAGACTATACGTCACTGGTAAGATTGAAATGACTCGACTGCACCAACAATGGTGATTCACGCAACGATTTCGCACCACATTCTCGAGTCTACAAGTTCGTTGCGGGTCCCTTACGATGACGAAAGTGTCGCTGCCATGACAACAATGCTACCTGTATAGCAATATGGCATCGTTTGGTTAATTGCGTGTGTGCCTCGTATCAATCGGTGACAGCGTTCAGACATTTTTCCTGAAGTAACAATTTACCCCTTGCTTCTCAACTCTCATTATTGATAGTTTCTTTACCAATCAGCAAATCCAAAACCGACGCCGTCTTGAAAAATAAGAATATTTCTAGCTTCTGAATGCAAGAATGCGTTGCGAGAACATTGCGATCTAACTTAATTTTCTTTTAGCAAGAGGAGGTACGTAAACGATGCTACAATTCGGCCTTTTCAGCCCTCTTCCCTGTAACCACTCCTTCCCCTAGAAAATGGTGTCATAAAAGGTCGACCCCAACCCATCAACCCATCAACCGACCATCACCCATCTCTCATCCCCTACCCTACATTGATGACGAGGGAAATAATTCTGTGAAAATTACAAGTTTTTAAAATTGTTGGCTGGTTTAAAGTGGGAACATATTTCTTTTGAGTAATATTTTATGCTAATTGTTTTATACTAAACAATTAGCATAAAACAATTTTCAAAAAATTAGCCTACAAATATTGCTACGTAAAAAAAAAATGCGATGTCAGAAGTTGTGCGATCCCCTCCTTTTTGTCCGACAGTCCGAACCTGTCTCACCTGGCCTCACGTTCATGTTACCCTCCCGATGCGTGTTGAAAGATTAATGGTTTGCAACATTTACGCCACATTTATTTATATTGTTTGTTTATTATCAGTATTTGTTTATTTTATTTACTGCAAGCTGATTTAAACTGATGTTTCCTTTCATTCTGAAATTATTTTAGCCCCTCAGGGTAACATGCCTCCGAAAATGATAGAAAGTGCAGATTCTATAATGGCAAAAGAAGGACAAGAGATGATTTTGCCTTGCACTGCTCAAGGGTATCCTATTCCAGACATCAGGTGATCACGATTAAATTTTATAAACAAGTGTTGTGTTGTGCGAACAATACTAGCCTATTACTCTTATTAAATGTGTGATAATCTAATTGTTGCGCCCAAAAATTATATTTTGCTTAGTGACCTATAATTCTTAACACTATGTTAGTCGGACAAATTTGAACACCACCTGTTGGATCATTATTCGTTCGAAATCCATGTGTTTTCAGTAGACCTACGCCTACCCAACAAAATATTAATCATGCGTGAATCACTTGAAGTTGAGGAAGCGGTAACATTTATAGGTAGCAAACGTGGCAAATTAATTTAGCAGGTTTATAACTCAAGAAGGAGGACACAATAGGCTATAAAATGGCTCTAAAAGGATTCTAAACCCAATTAATCTTGTTTAAGTCGTGTCCTTTGACTTAAAAAAATTAATTGGGCTGACAATTGGCCCCAAACCGTTTTAAATCCGATTAGAACCCATAGGCCTATAACCTTTCCATGGGGGGGGGGATTGAGGCTTAATGGCGCGTCGACAACTTGGTCATTAGCGCCAACCTCAGTCACAGTGCAGTGGTCCGGGTTGCCACTGCACCACACATTACAGAGATGTTATCCAAACCCCTAATCTAAATCTTGCCATACAGCTGTACCTCCTGCAAAAATTGAAAAACACCGGACAGGAGGACAGACTTATCGCCCAACTGACGCGCAATGTCATGCGGAAGATGGAACCGACGACGAACACCATCAAGATGGCGACAATCAACAAGTAAGTGCCGGACCGTAAGTGGCCGTCGACACCAAGAACATTCAGGAGGGTCAACCCCCGCAAAAGGAAACAGTGAGTAAGTTGGGTGTGACCAATTCGCAAACGGGCCAACACAACCTCCTCACGGCGACTGCGGCGACACGCCGAGTGCCACTCCTCGACAGTGCCTTTAATAACCCGTAACTTATTACCGTCCTGTCCATCCCACGAGGCTTGCCAAAAAGCATGTAACCTCAGACGCAGAGTTGGAAAAGCGTCCGCGGGAACAAGCCTGAGATCCCTACCGAGAGGGCCAGAAAGGGCCCCTTTTGCTGCAGAATTCGCTTGCTCATTTCCACCTATCCCAACATGGCCCGGGATCCAGCAGAAAAGCACGGTTTTCCGCTGGCCAGGCAAGCGGGAAAGCAAAGCTTGGACACGTTGTGTCAAGGGGTTCCGTGGATTGTAAGTCGCCAAGGACTCCAGGGCACTCATGGAATCGCTAAAGATAATGAAATGCGTGCCCTGAAGGCCAAGGATCCATTCCACCGCCAAACCGAGAGCCAAAAGCTCTGCAGAAAACACAGAATAGCCTGATGGAAGGCGATGGGCTACCGTCACTCCTTTGCAAACACAAGCACAAGCCACGCCAGCGTCTGACTTCGACCCATCAGTAAACAGCCGCTGATAACCGGCGTACTGAGAACACAGCCGCCTTTCCATGGGCTCTTCATAAAGCTTGCATTGTCGTTACACAACTTTGTACTGCACTTTCGTTCTAATATTTGGCCATCATTAATAAACAACATTTTTATTTCGACTATTATTTCGAATTATCGCACGGACCAATAATCACGGGTGCTCACTGCAGTAATAAACGAAATATCCACGTGTGTGTGGTGTGTGTAACTGAAAATCTTGAAACCTATTTTCTAACAACAAATTTCACGTAAATAATTATTCATAAATAGGAAACTTAGGGGGATGGGTGAAGTGTGGGTGCAGAAGAATGACTAGCAAATAATAGCTTTATCTGTAAGTTTGACGACTTAATATACGTTAAATTTGTGTACACCCTTCGTTTCGCTTTGAAGGTCGAACGAAAATGTGCCTAGTCCTTTTCGATTGTTGCATGTAAAAGATCCTAGGAATTACCTAGTAGAATTCCCCCCCCCTCGCCTTCTACCATCACGGCTCTATTTATAGCGTGTCATACTTCGAAAAGTCCTTTAAAATTTGTGAAGTTTGCTTAGTATCTCCTGTTAGCGGGAAAGACGTTACGATTGACGACTTCATTAATGAACCCAACATATGCTTAACATTGTACCCAAAGAAGTACTTTATCTCTTTCGCAAACGTTGGCTAGTTCCAAATAATTTTTTTTCCAGATTTTTAAAATTTACTACGATACAGACTACCGCCAGTAATGAATTTTAAGAGTTAGTGGGTTTACAGATGATTTGAAAACGAAGACCTTTCCGATTCCGAATCCTAGAATTGATTTTTTTTTTGCATCTGCCCATAATTAAAAAAGGAACCAAGAAGAAGTGATTTCGTTTTTTATTTCATACGTAATAAAAAAAAATTAAGAAATTAGTGAATTTGGTGCATTTGCAATTTTCAAATTTGTTGCAAATAACTTACTCGTGAGGTCGTCATACTGATTCACTTCATCTGCCCTAAAAAAACGTGACTCTCCCATCGTTTTCTGTTAGACTGACGTGGTTTTTTTTTTAAGTCTTCATGATTCCTGTGATTTCTTTTAAATTAATTGTACTTCCTGCAGTGGCGTGCGGAAGAGTTGGGTAGAATGGGGGTCGTGAATGAAGGGACTTTTCATTTTGTTTTTAACCATTAGTAAAAGACAATGTGAAAACCCCGAACATTTTTTTCTTCGTGCAAATATACCTAAAATTTAGCAGTTATCAAAAAATTATGTGTGAGCATGGAGCCGATTCGATCGATACGGTGCGCATTTTGGTACAGTTCGATTCGATTCGATGGATATGGTACTATACAGTTAAAGTTGTGACTTCACTTGAATATTTCCCCCTCCTTACTGACATAAAGAAAGATCACCAGCGCACCTTCTCTCATATGCATCAACATGGCTCCAAGCCCAGTCCGAAATTTTAGTATGCCGAAAACCTAATAAATTAGCAGGCCGAAAATCTGAAAATTTAATAGGCCGAAAACCTGAAGATTTGTTCAAAAGACAAAAAATTTTTTTAGTGAAGTTCAATAAATTACGGTCGAAAAAAAATTAACCTTCAAAAAAGGGAAACATTGACAGGGTCGGATTGGGCCGTCCGAGGATCCGAGGATCCCTGGGGAGGCCCCTCCTGTCTTAAAATTTGTTTAAAAAAATTGACATGAATTCGTATGAATATTGCTTCTCTAAATTTCAGTAAAACGTTTCAAATTCACGCTTATTTCTTGAGTAAGCTAGCTTACAAAGCCCCCCTCACCATACACACACTATAGGTGGCCCTTGTTTAAAAACATTTCTTGATTTCAATTGAATCCTTATAAAAATTGCATCTCCAAGTTGCAGGTCAACTTTTCAAATTCAGGCAGATTTCTTAACTCCCGAGCCGTACCCCATCCTACCCTAAACATTGAAGGTTGACCCTAAACAAAACAAAAATTGAAGGAATTACACACTAGTTTATTTTCACGTTTGTGATTTTTTTGTACATTTTTTAATTTAATTGTTGTACCGGCAATAATGAAGTTGAACAACCGGTTAAAACTGAAGAGTTATGGAGCAAAGTGATGGCTCAGACAAATTTAAATTTTACTGTAACGCTCTGTGAAACCTGCAGATATGATATTCATTGCTTCTTGGCCTTCAATCAAAATGGCGATTGTGAACCGTTGTTTTCGGTTGGGAAATATCACAACAAAGATCTCGGCTTTTAAGTCTTTGTCCGGCCATTGTTGGAATATGCAAGCCCCGTGTGGTAACCATACCTCCTGAAGGACATTAATCTTGTTGAGTCGATGCAGCAACGTTTCACGAAGAGCTTGCCGAGTACGCGAGAGATACCCTATTGCAGAAAGCGGGTCTCTTGACTTCGCCGTTTGAGATCGGATCTCATGTTGGTTTTCAAAATTCTGCACGAAACACAAAATGTTGTCCTGCCATTCTTCAAACTGAGCACGGTACACTCCACCCGAGGTCACTGTATAAAACTGGTGGCTCCTAGTAAATCGTGACTGTATAGGAAAAGCTTTTTCTCTGTTCGGGTTATCCCGGCCAGGACTCCCTTTCGGAGCCGGCAGTCTCAGCAAACTCCTCTGAGGCCCTTACGCGCGTTTTGTGTGGGCTCTCGTTTGAACGTTTCTTGAAGCGGCCAGGGTGGACTGGACTGTTGCATGGGTCGCATGGTGACTGACCAGACTTTTATGTTTTAGGATTGGTGTTAGTGGGACACTCTCCCCTTCCAACTACCTTTCCACATTTGTGGTCAAAGATTTTTATTATCTTTATTATTAAAATAATAACTTGAATCTTGATAAACCTATTGCAGTTGGTCGTTTACATCATCTTCCGGACAAACCAGTCCTCTTCTAGAAAAGACTGCAGTGAAGAATAAGTTTGGTTTGGTGTTTCCAAAGGTCAGAGCTTCTGATGCAGGAACTTATGAATGTTCTGCACAAAATCTTATGGGCATCGGAAAGAAGTCGTCTAATGTTACTGTTGTAGGTAAAGTACAATTCCTTAATTGCACTGTAAAATGACTTCCTTGTTAACAGTGTGACTTTCTGTTGTCATTTTTTTTATTCCGTCAATTTATTGTTTTACCACTGAACTGGCTTTTTTATTTGGTCTCTTTAGCATCTTTATCTGTAAAAATCTTCCCTCCAGAAGTGGTTCTGAACGATCATGGCTCATCAACTTTGCAGTGCCAATTGACGGGTTCGCCAGTTTCTTCACTCATATGGTTGAAGAATGGACAACCTTTTGCTGCTAATCCACCTACTGCATCATCCCACACCATTCAAGTACAGGAAAGTGGACTGTACCAATGTTTTGCTTACAATGACTACCAAATGGTACACGATACTGCCCAAGTCAACGCTGGAGGTAACAATTATTATGTGATTTTAGCTGTTTGTTGGTTATTCAAAGCAAATTTCAAAAAAACACTAGCAAGCGTACACATTTCCCTCAGTAAAAGGCACCACTTTTAGGGCACCCTCAGAAAAAGTATAACCACATTGCTATTTGCACATTAAGCCCATCACTGTCTTAACTGGAAACCCAAACGTAAATCTATGCAATCGCATTTCTGCAAAGTTACAAAAATAAAGTTCCAGGGATGCAGCCCTTATTCTGCCGGGTGTCCCAAAAATCAGGGGTCGCCCGTGTGATATACCGGGTGTTCATGCTGATATACCGGGTATATTATCTTTATTCATGCTGATGGTGTGCCGGTTGTTCACGCTGATATACCAAGAGCCTGAATAAAGATGTAAATTCCCAGTGTATCAGCATGAACGCCCGTTATATTAGCCGGGTGACCCCTGACTTTTGGGACACCAGGTATATTTCGGCTCTCTAATTTAGACCGTTTAAATGTAAATAATGCCAAGGTATGCTGTCGCGATATTTCCCCTTGCCTTTTGTTTTATACTAGGGAAACGGCTTTGGGCTTATTTGTAGGCTGAGCGAACAGAACTATATTTCAAATTTATGTTTAGTTTTAATTTTAATGACTTTATCCTATATGTTAATGCTTCTTAAAAATCTTGATGCAATACTCACACGGCTAAATTCGGGCTCTTTGCCTTCTGGTGTGACCTGGTTGCTCTTTGCTGGCCTTTTTCTTATTTTAGCTTTTCTTTTTTAAATAGGCCTATGCTACGTATCATATTTATTTTAACGGGCGTTCGTTTGCTCCAGCACTTAGTTTCGATTTAGTTATATGCAGCCTCTTTGCGCACCCCACACTGAAGATGTGGGCCATCGCTACCGAATAAAAACAAAGCAGCACGTTAGCCACCGCTGTTTGAGCTGCCGCCGCCAGTAATTCTTACATTGTTTACAACAACGGCTGCACAAAGTGACTTTCCAGATTAAAACTATTAATAATAAGGCATTAAACTGCAAGCCAAACAATCATTAGTACGATGGTTCTTAACAATAATAAGACAATTCAAAATATGTCACAATGCTGCTATACCCGCCACCAACGGAAATATTGAGTTGCCTCCGTCTAACACTTACTGTACAAACATCTACATTATAATCTAAAAGTAGTAATCATCAGGGAGCTTGGAGTATACGTAGCTTTGATAGGGTGGCCCCACTCAGTTGAACGCGTCTGAGCTATAGCACAGCTATTTCTCGTGGTAAGGTATACAATGACGTATACTAGCTGACGTTTTTGCTCCCAAACCAATCCTCGAAGCAGACTACGCTTGGTTTTTCGAAACCAACAAAAAGGTTTGTTTTAACTAGCCAGAAGTTTTTAACGAAATTAATGAATAATGCCTGATCGCTCAATCTTTGCTGAACGTTAAATTACACAGTATTAAAATAAACGAAAAATTCTTACCAGATCATCCGAGACGAGAGTAGCTGACGTAGTTGCGTTGAAACCAAAACAATGGCATGCGTTTACGATGGTCGCTTGTGACGGTGCTCACCTTCCGCGTTGTCGACGCGCCATTAAGCCTTAATCCCCCCCCCCTTCTGATAACAAACGTTGCGATTTTCAGTCGCATTGTTGATTGTGCTGGTAGGTTATTGCACTTTAAAATAATTTAAACGACTGGAGCGGTCCGGCTTACGTTTGATGATGCGTACTCGTTCGTTTGTTAGTCCAATTTTGTGTCTATTCATCGGAAAAATCAAAAGCCAATGAGATGCAAGAATCGGTAAAATGGCGCGATAAATGGGAGCAGAAACGTCAGACGCGTTTGAAGTATGCGATGCAGCTCCCAAAATCTCGCACGGTTTCTCGCGGTACAGCGTAATAGTAAGTGGGTCCACCCTATCAAAGCTACATGTAATTCAAGCTCCCTGGTAATCATCACCATTGTAGGTCAAAAATATATTAGCTTTTAGGCCTAATTTTTATTGGACGTTTTAATTTTGTAAGTGGTAGCAGAGAATTGGGTTCGAGAGTAGGCCTATTCAGTATTCATTCATGCAATACGGGTCGAGACTTCGTTTCCTTAGCAACGAGGAATCTTAAACTGTTAGAGGCAGGCATGTTATTGTTTCATGCTGTGGTATACACATGTCATCTGCTGTGGGCTTTCGTTTTATACGTACCACTTCATCTTGATGAGACAATCAAAGGTTATTAAAATTAGGTCTAAAAGCAGTAGCCATCCCAACTGCCGGTTAAAAATGTTTAGCTTTTAGGCCTATTTTCCATTTTA
>JAHWFP010209677.1:0-11703 GCA_023313725.1 Lithobius niger
AAAAAAAAAAAAAAAAAAAAAAAACTTACAGTGTGCGCGGCCTGTATTGAGTTCGCCGCAGAACGAACACAGATAATCGATTGTACGTTTTTGGCAGCAGAGTGCCTTGTTGATATCCAAGATGGTTACAAAAACAATGGCGGCCGTCGATTAAAGCCACCCCATCCAGGAAGACGTAGTCGCTCGCACACAATAAGTATTTCAGTCGTAGACCCTAACAGCAACTGTGTAAAGTGTACAAGTGTGATATCCGGATGTTTTTGCACTGGTAGTGCAAGGAAACGTTACGTCATACACTCAGTTTCCTGCAAACATAATGTGGAACAAACTATAGTTAACGGATTACGTAACTTTGAAGGCCGTCGCATATTTAACCATGCGTATAGTGTTGTGTTTAATAACTAACTGTAAAGCTTAAATTCTTAAAAAAAAAAAAAAGACCTAGCATATGTTGGGTGGGTCGCCCTTCTTTTCACGGTTTTAAAATGTCTGACATGATACAATGATTGTGTAAATATGCTGTAAATAAGTGGAAAAATAATTAAGTTGTTTTACCTCAACTGTATTTGTTATGGGTTTGTTTGGTCAGACACTACGTCACACTTGACCTTCCACCCCCTGCTCAAGGTTCAAAAATAATCTGAATTCACCCCCTCCCAAAAAAACGGTAGTTTTTCTTATGCTTATTCACTGCGATGGGCTATGCAGAATCAATGCAGAATCAAGTCCGTATCGAGATGAAACATGCTATATCTAGACACACGCTAGTGTGTTTCCATCAAATAATAAACATGGGACAAAGCTTGGAGAGCGTTCACAACTTGCGCAACACCTGCAGGGGGTAGAGGGATTGAGCAACTGTGGTACAATCCGTCATGGTGGGAGAGGGGAAGTATGACGAAATGTTACGTAACCTATAAACTTCGCAAAATTATGTTTCGCTAAAGTTTTTTTTTTTACTTTTTAACTAAATTCTTTTAGCTAAGCGATTTTTCTAACTTCTGTTTACGACTTAATTTTTTTTTTCAAAATCACTGGTCACTTATTTACACTAATTTACAGCTTACAAAACGATTTCATAAAAAAAATAGAATTAGTGGGTGTGGGAGGGAGTAAGAAAATGTTGCGCATTTTCAGGTGGGGTAATCATGCCAAGTGATACTCTCGTGTTACAAAAAGGAAGGGTCTAAATTGCTACAAAATGTATTACGTAATTTGTGAACCCTCCCTTGGACAGAACTTGAACATAAATACGCATTTGTATTGTTCTGTTTTTTTTTTTCTCACAAACATAATTGGGAGTACAGTGGACATAGACTAAAATGAAGCAATTACAATAAAAAGGAAGCGAAAAATGCCAACAAATTAACTGAACAAAAAACGGCGCCACCGTTTAATCAAAAAAAAAAGCTTATGAGCTCGTATCCGCATACTCACAGCTGTGAAGGTATACGAATAAAAACGGATTAGAGTTCACTCGAACGGAACTAATCATGAGATATCAACCCTACTGGGTTCATTCCAGGGTAGTCGAACGTTCATTCGTGGATATCATTACCCCTTTTCAACAACAAAAAAAGGCCAAGTGGATTCAGACATTGTTAATTTAGACAAAAATACGGTTACGAAATCTTAATGTTAACATGAAGGTTTAGTTAGGGAAAAAACTGCAACTTAATTACAATACTTTTTTTTAACGTAAAGGAAAGAGGAAAATGTATACACTACGTTATTTCTAGTGTATGATTCTCGCTATTTGGCTTGTTTTCCTCTATCTTTTATATAATTTACAGCTATTTCTGTATTTTTTTTTAACTAGGTGAGAAATGAGGAGGTTTTCTTATAGACTGTCGTCTTGGCCTAAACTCATGAAATTTCGACATCGTTACGACTTCAAATTTCTTCGATTCGGACTTGTCTGTGGAGGAAATTCACAGCACGATTGCAACACTATAATTATACAGCTAGAAAAAACGACGATAATAAGTGTGATTGTACAGCTAGACATTGCCTCGTTATAATGAATTTTCAGTCATTATTGAGCTTAGTGATTGGGCACGGTAGAATTGTTCACCGTTGTGGTATTATTCAGGTATTTTCTGGATATTGTTGTGTTGTGTAGTTATTGGCTTTAGGATTAGGTGTCATATCAGAGTGTAAGGCTATGGGCCAAGGCTCTTGTAAATAAATTCAAATTCAAATTTTAGGTGAAGTTAGGTCAAGCAAGCCTTTCACTGCCAAGTTGTTACAGTTTCATTGTTGTTGTTGCATGAAGGCTGCAAGCGTAAGCATGTGTCTCTATCTCAAGCAAAAGTTTGATGGACTCCAGCAAGTAGCTGGATTAAATACTTGCATGAGACAAAAACGGCTGCAAATTTGTTGGACAATCGGGCATTACGTCTTAATAATATAGTGCAATGCTTTTTGTTCGTCGGACGGATAGGCTATCAACCGCTTTCCGAGTACTGAGATAAGCAATGTTGAGCCGTTGTTGAGCCCTGTGGGTACGAGGAAAGAGGGTAACAACCTATTTATTAGATTAGATTCGATTTTTTAATAATTAAGCCTACACAGATCTGCTAACCAAATGATTACTTTAAACTTAATTAACAGAACCACCATCACATACACATTTATGCTAAGCCGAAGGTCCAAAACAGCATCACACACCAGGGCTCTGTCTGGCTTACTGTAGCGCAAACCTATACGCACCACCTTGCACAAAGACAATACCAGCCGAAACATTTGCTTGGGGCCAGTCGAATGTGGGGCCAGCTTCACGAAGGGGGAAACGACGGAACGACGCCCAAAGGTGACAGTCAAATAGGAAGTGACAAATTGACTCTTCGGCTGTGTTAAATGCTTAATTGAATTTATTAAAGATGGAGAGCAATGTTTATTCAAATGACGACAACAGAAAAGGACAAACGGCTAAGTCCCATCTAACGAAAATTTCCGCACACCAACAAACAGTTTTTTCTTTGGTGACGGTTCGTTTCAAGCACATATACAAAATGAACTTGTATTTCAAGATATACTGTAATTGTCTATTATTATAAGACACACTTATAGTCCTTCCTGAACTCGTTTAGGGCTTCTAACTTGCGACTTGCAAGTCTAATCAGGCATGACGAGAAGCACCTGCCTTCTCGTCAATCTTGCATTCAACTAAAGAGAGAAGAACTTCTGACGGGGTCGCTGCCACAAGGCCAACAGCTCCGAACACGTGTGTGTTCGATTTGCACAGCTGCAGATGGCCAAGTGCGTCGCACCTTTGGCTGGCTGAAACCCAAGCCATTTTCTTACAAATCACCACTTTTCAGGCAGTCAGAAGGTCGAAGAGATTTGGACACATCGTGCACATGTTGACCAGTCACTACCTCTCCTTATAGACGGATGGCTTGTCGGCATCTTTTGAACGGCATTCTTGTTAGGGGCTTGGTGAAGATGTTGGCAATGTTATTCTGGGTCGATATGTATTCAAGCACACTTGAGTTTTGGTTTTGGGAGTTGCATACGAATTTATAGCAAATGTCAACATGTTTGGTTTGCATATGCTCACGATTGTCTTTTGCGAATGCAATTGCGGCTTGGTTATCACAATATATCTTTATTGGCATACACACCGGGATCCATGCTACCACTTGTTGAACAGCAAACAGCCAAATCATTTCACGCGTTGCCGTTGCAAGTCCAGTGAATTCCGCTTCGATGGTTGAAGGGCTATGCACCTTTGTTTGTGAGCTCTCCAAGATATGGGGATCCCAGAAAATAGTCCCACATACCCAGACCAGGATTTCAGGTCATCAACGCTGGAGGCCCATGAGCTGTTAGTGTAAAAACTGAGTACGGGCACTTTTGTTGTTAGCTCACAGATGATACCAAAGTCTTTAGTTGCCGATGCAAACAGTAGAACTCGTAGACTTCAACAAACATCAGTGCCCCGATCAATTATATGTATGCAGTTGCGTGTTCTGGCTTTTCGAGGAGTTAGCAGGACTCCTGCTTCCATTGGTACCTGAACTGGTTTCAGATTATCCATTATATGTATAGTGTGATACAAGTCTTTGGATGTATCTTCTTTGGTGAAATGTTCAGTATCCGTTGGTTCTTTTAAAGTCGACTCCTAGAAATCTTCCGAGTTCTCCTAGGTGCTTAACATCATATTTTCCTGGTAAGATGTTGATTATTTTATTCTTGGTGTGGTGGTACTTTGCAAAGATTGCAAGGTCATCTACATATACTAAAACTACGGCTTTGTTCTTATTGTTCTTATTGGTCGCTTGAATTTTATTAAATCCTAGGTCCTCGAATGCTTTATCAAAATTCTTCAAACCACTGTTTCCCAGATTGATGTAAACAATATAGTGCCTTATGGAGTCTCTCGACTATATTACTATCTTGTCCGTATCCAGGAGCTGGTCGCAAGTATACGTCTTCCTGAAGTTTGCCGTACAAGTACGCGCATTTCACATCCAGGTGACATGTTACCATCCGTAGCAAATGACTAACAGCATAAATTAGGGTGAAGGCGATGACGGGTGAATAAGTCTCAAAGTAGTCATGATCCATCCTTTTGTGTGTTGCCTTTTGCGACAAGTCTTGCTCAAAACCTGGCAGGTTTAACTGTTGAGTCTTGTTTGACAGTGTATACCCAATGTGAACCTATGGTCTTTGTGTCGGGGCTTCTTTTAACGGACGTATAAATTCGTCATTGTTGTAGGGTAGACATTTCGTCATGTATTGCCTTCCTCCATGCGTCATATTCTTGTGAACTGATTGCTTCATCAAAGTTGGGCAGGATGGATATACCGGCTTCTTAGAGGTGTATATGTAATTGGGCGCTTGTATTTTATTAAACCCTACGTCCTCGAATGCTTTATATACATAGGGCTTCAGGGTTCGGTAAATGCTCGAATGAATCTTCATCGTCATCTTAGTTCATCCATCGTTCTCCTACAGGACGTTTTTCCTGGGATTCTCCAGGTTTTTCTGCTCCACGATATGGCCTCTGATACAGTGGGCTGTTAAGCCATGCCTCGTGGTAAACTTCCTGCTCTTGATTGTCCTCCATCTCCGGTGGCAGTGAGCCTTTTTGGACATGATCACTGGTAGTTTGCTGGAGGTTCGCATGCTTAAGTCAAAGCCTGACAGGCTAAAGGCAATTGGTTCTGAATGCAATAATGAGCGACATCTTTAATAGAACATTGGCATGGTCCACTGTAATGTCGGTAACAGATGTCTGCTCTACCTTTTTCTTTTTCTTCTTCTGGATAATCACTTCATGCTGCCATCCATCGGTATGTCAGGTGGGTGCTGAGCAGTTGTTATATCATCTGGATACAGGGTGCTTGTGGAAGGTGTTTCATGTCCCAATGTTGTCTTTGGCGTGGAAATTGGAATATATCGTGATAGGTGACCCACACCCTTATGTTTCATCAGTGTCTTCACAACATCACGTGGTGCGTCTGCAACATCATCTTTACTTCCCAGGTATGACGTTTCTCCCACTAGAAATTCTATGTAGGCATCTTTCTTCCTTGTAAACTCTTGTCATGCAGTTGCCGTACGTCTAGCTCTCAAATTGTACCTCGGGGCGGGAATGGTTATTTCTTCTTCACTGGTCCTGAAGTGTTTGTGCTCTTGTGTTTGTGCAATGTGCATTTCACAGGGCTCCACTTCTGTTACGTTTTTAGTCGAAATAAACACTCTGTGTCTCACAGACGGCTGTTCTCCCATCATCTGAATATCCTTTCGTGTCGAAAGCAAAGCCGACCAAAACACCTATTTTCGATCTGGGTTGTAACGTACTACGATTCCTGCCGTCATCATGTACAAAGGACGGACATCCTATGCTTCTCGGATATCCTACACTTGGGTGTCGATTGAAATATAAGGCGTTCGGGATTTCTTCACTTATGCCAGCATGGGCAACTCGGTTTTTGACGTACACAGCAGCGTACAGCATCTTGGCCCACCATTGTGCCGAGAGGTGTGCAGAAATCAACATTGTACGTATCATGTCCAATATTGTGAGATTAAGCTGTTCGGTGATCCCATTCATTTGAGGGCTGTAGACATTCGCATGCTAGGCCTTATTCCGATCCAAGTCAGTAGTTCTAGGAAATATTGGGCAGATCTAAGTCGTCGAAGTCTTCTTTCGGTTTTACGTTCAGCGGCTGATAAGTATTTTCGGAATTTATTGGACGCTTCGTCTTTCGTTTTCATAGTGTACAGGGTGATTCTAAAGTACTGAAAAATAAGCCAATGAATGTAGGCGTATAAAATGTAGGCCTATAAGTTGTATGTCTAAAATATAGGCCTATATTATAGGGGTGCCGAATTTTATTAGCACATGAAGCAAAGACTTTTGTTCAATCTAATAAAGGCTTGTTATGTGCATCCCTTGAATTACTTGTGCGGATCTCCACCTGCACTTGCCGGGGACGTTTTGTAATTGTGTTGTAACAAACTCTGTGTTGGCTGGTCGTACGTGTAGTACGTATTACAATTCCATTGTAGCCTCCTTCTTTGCACATAGAAGTTGAACGTCAGGTTTGTACATGAAGGCCTGTGAGACATGCCTCCGAAGTACACTAATGAGGAGAGGATTTAACTAGTTCTGCTTTGTGGCATAGAGGGAGCCAACTTCCACACCATTGCAACAGTTACTGACCAATTTCATGCCTGCCATCCAGAGAGAGATAGGCCATGTTACAACACATTCAATAATTTGTTGCAGAAATTTAAGGCAACAGGGTGTGTGGCAGACGACTGGGGAAGCATATGGTCATCCACATTTGGTTACAGATGAAGAAAGTAAGCTTGCCATAATTAATTTTTTCGAAGCAAACCCTCGAATATCACAACGAGACCTTGCCCAGCATCTTAATCCAACCAAACAGCCATCCATAGAATCCTTAAGGAACAGGAGTTACATGGATACAAACCCGCCACTCCACAACACCTTGAAGAGGGAACTATGACAGAAGACTACATTTCGGACAATGGGCTGTTGAAACCATTGGTGGTGATGCCACATTTCTACGCTGTCTGGCAATAACTGATGAAACCAATATTTGATTACATGTATTACCTAACGAACAGAACACACGTGAATGCAGCATAACAAACCCACATTACACAATTGAGGGAGACCACCAAAATAATCCCTGCACGAATGTGTGATGCGGGTTTGTGGGTTCACGGTTGATATGACCATTCTTCATTGATGGACCTCTAAATGCTGAACGGTATTTACAGCTGCCCCAAGACGAGATTCAATCATCCATCGAGGAGAAAGTGCAGCTTGCCCATCTTAATACCGTATGGTATTACACAGTGGGACTCCTTTCCACGTTGACGCAATGTACGAGAGTTGTTGGATCAGACTTTTGGTGGCAGGTGGATTAGGAGGGGAGGAGCAGGAGGTGCCCCTGTGCCCTGTGCTCCCGGCCCCTGATGATTAAAGCATTGCCTTTCAACAATGGAAAACCGCCCTACTTCAGGGACGTCTCAAAGGGGTCAAATGGTTTTAGCGAGCGTTAACCAAGTCCGGTCATCTGACCGACAAAGCCCTAAGGCCCTCTGTCTGCTGCACGCAGACTTCCAGATGGTCACCCACCCAATTACGTCAGTGACGTCTGTTCTTATTTGCAACAAAAAAAGTTTGTGAAATGATCGATAAAGTGCGATCATTTTTTATGCCCAAATCTGTACTCAGTTTCATAAAAAAAAGTCCCAAAAAGGACACACAAAAAGACGCACTACGATTCAGTACAAAAAGGAAACAAATAGGGAGGAGTGATCGGGGGAGAGGGAATTTAGAACTACACACGCAAACCTACTACGGAGCCTTAAAACACACAACAAAAAGCGCTATCTGTCAGATTTAGTGCAGAAAAACAAAAACAAAAGACATCCCACAGGACGGAAAACATGCCTTCTGTTTCCGGATAACGAAATTAATGACGGATGGTGAAATGAGTCAGCTGATGCATCAGCAGGATGCAAACCTGCTACAGGACTATAAAACAAACAAAAACAAAGTGCAGTACAATTCAGTACAAAATTTGAAAAGTAGGAATGCAAATGGGAGATTGAAAAGGAGAAGAGAGCAGGCAGAGAGGGGTAGTATATTAGGGGAGAGAAGGGTAAGTGGGGAATGGAAGGGAAAGAGAGGGGAGGACGAGGAAAGGAGAGGAGAGAAGGGTTGAAACATGGGAAAAAAACAAAGAAGGAGTGATCGTGGGGAATAGAGAACATAGAGGAGGCCAACTACAGATGCAAAACCTATTACACAACTTTAAAAGACACAAAAATTGCGCAGTAAGATCAGTGCCCAAAAAAAAGGACGTCAAAAACGCCGTCTGCCCCTGGGTTATGGAAATGAATGAAGGATGGTGGAATGAATCAGAGTATGCATGGATTGAGTGAGTGAAACCACCCTAGCATAATTGACCATCTTCAAGAACCTGCATTATTGAAATGACACATTTAACTATCATAGGGCAGATCGACTCCTAGATTAGCCTGTCTTCATGACGGGCTTTACAGCTAGTGAGAAATAAATTGGCATTCTTTACATCCCTCCCACGCCACTATTCACTCTTCTCACCTCCCTCCCTGAACAACAGCTGTGCAGGCACTATGACCAAAATAACGGGACAGCAAGAATTGTCTTCTGCCATGTCTTCAACAGCATTGCAATACTAGCACTCTCTCCCAAAGCAATGCTTTATTCACAGACGAGGCCGGTTTTACCAGAGATAGAAGTTACTGTAAACTTTAACAACTTCTGATTTAATTAAACTCCTTACGTGATCCTGGAAACATGGCACCAGAATGATTTTTAATCAATATGAGCGCTGCTATTTTGGGGAACTGCCTGATCGGTCGTTGTGTTCAGTCTTGCAGGCATTTCTCTTCTGACTTTCTGGAATTTTTTGGCCATACTTGAAGATACCCCCTCCCCTATCTTCCTGCATGCTGTGGGGCAAAATATAAACCAATTTGGACTGAGCTGGATGTACGGAGGTACGTCATGACGTGAAGATGTATATGACCCACTCACCGACTTTATTTTTTTTGCCCATGACTCAAGTGACCATTTTGACCTGACTTTACCCACTGACACACTTACCCATTTTCATCCACCGATACAATCTAGCCCACTAACCCAGACCTATTTTGATTCACGGCTGAATCTCACCTACTGACGTTTTCTTCGTGTAGTGACTCCTTATTTAAAGCACCATCGCAAACTGCACAATATTCAATCAATCTTCGCTCGATGGATTAGGTCATTCAAGTTGAAAATAAAACTTGCACACGTTACAACTTGCTTATTTCCCATCTACATCCATCAGCCGAATGTGAAACACAAAAGACTCAAGCAGTTTCCATGTTTCACAATACATTTTATGTTCCTGACGTTGTAAAAGTCAGTGGGACTAAACAAGTCAGTGGTTTTTTTTTTGGGTCAGTTAGTCAAATTCAGTCAGTGGGGTCAACATGGTCAACGCGTCGTGGATCAAAATTGGGACAAGGTTTTTTGACGAAATGGCTCATGACTGACACAAACAGATAGACAGAGAGACAGAAAGACACGCAGATACCAGCACGTAATGATTATCAGCGTGCCGCACGCCACTAAAAGACAACCAACATAAACACGTACATACCAGGAGGTTCCGGTGTTTGGTAATTTTCTGGCCCTCTGCTCGATGGTTATTTATTTATTAATGTCGAAGGTGTTGTAGTTGCTTACGTAAAAGGTTAATCTTTCGCTTTCTTGTCATTTGACGTCATCGTAACTTCCTGTACAGTAGTGCACCGCTCATGCGCATTTTTGTCAGTTATTTTTATTTTTCACTGGAACTCGTTTTGAAATATAACCTACAGGAAACAAATTTGTTTATACTAACGAATGGTTTTAAAACTAAAATTGGTGTATTTTCAACACATTAAAACACAAAACATTAGAAATTTAAAAAAAAAAAAAAAAAGGAAATGTAAACCGTTGTCTTCTGCCCGTTATTTTTCATCCGAACTTCCGTTACTTAGTGTACACTACTCATGCGCATTACTGGTCATTTGTGCTACTTTTTTTTAACACAACTTTGTTTTAAAACAATGTCTAATTAAAGGAAGCAAATTTATTACCAATACTCGGTGTAAAACTAAAAACTGGTCATTTAAAAAAAAATTTAAATAACAAATTTTAAAAATCATTAAATAAGTGCAGCCTAAACCATTCTTGAACATGTTTTTTTTCTTCTGTTGATAAACTGACGTTAAGTTCAGCATGAATTACCTAGAGAGGTGGAGTTAGAAATTGTTTGTTTAAACTGCTGGCCCCTCTAATGAACGCAAGGTACGGCTTATGGACTTGAAACGTCTAGACTACCAGTTAGAATATAAAGCCTTCTAGAGAGATAACATCATTTCTTCTTATCTATTTTTCGTATTGAGAATAAATTTGACACTCTCATTACAAGATATGCACAAATTTTTAGAATTGGGAGGGAAATGGTCGGCATATACCTTATCGGTTTTACTTTTTTTTAATCTTGCAGACAGAATTCATGCCCATGAGACGAATGCAAAGTACATCCTTATCAACGTAACGTCATTAAGCTAACAACTTGAATACAAAGCCTTCTAAAGATATAATATCATTTCTTCTTATCTACTCTTCGTATTGAAAATTAATTTGACATGTGTGATCAATCACCACTACATATTCACAGATACCTGTAATTGTGATGGAAATGGTTGACATACCTTACCTTTTTTTCTTTCTTGCAGACAGCATTATTTTAAGCGTGTTTCCGTAAGCAAGAAACATCGTTTTCTCCATTAAGCGACGTGACAACGGCTGTATAGATTTCCGTGTTTTTTGTTATATCATAATGTCCTTAATTAAATTTACGGACCAAATACAAATTTCATCAAATCCGGGTGGAAATCACAGTCTCAATTAAAAAATGGAAAATTCTTACGTTAACACAATACACAATATTCAAATTAACACTGTAGCATGGTGCAGTCTAAATTATAATAGTTAAGTTATAATTACCCTTTATCTAAATATGAAATGCTAATGCAGCAAGAGTGGAAAAGAATTATCCTAAAAGACTGCTCGAATAATTTTATAAACTGTTTGTGTAAAAAATTGTGAAGTGTAAATTTTAAGATCTTAAATTCTGCTGAAGGCTAAGTCAGGTTCTGCTGGCATATCAAGTTTCCAAAACCCATTTCTCTTTGATATGATTATGGTGCTGTTTACTCTAGACACAAACATCAACGCAAAACAAAACCAAAACCATCGCACTACTTTATAGTCCACAATTATAATGCTGGAAATCACAAAAGAGTCCCAAGGAGTCGCAGGGACCCGTCATCGCTCGTGCACAGCATGGATAAAGAAAGATGTGCACATACGTAAGATGAAAGAGGTGAAACCAGCCAGAAATCATTCCGTAGAACAATCCGTTTTTAATTTAGAATCACTATTATCATCACTAGCACTCCCGTTGAACGTCTTTATTGTTAACTTGTCACATATTCTAAATCATTATTTGTATCACTAGGTTGTCCAGAGCAATCTGGGAAGATTTTCAGTTTTTGCTATCCGAGTCTTGATGTAGGACAAAAGCTCACTGGACAGAAGCTCACCAGTCGTTAGCTCACCGACAGAAA